>BQNB010013983.1:0-72826 GCA_026074375.1 Tanacetum coccineum | reverse complement strand
GTAATCTAATATTGTCCGTGTTTCGGGCTCAAAGCCCAAGTTAAACCAAGCTCGGCCCGTTTAGAAAGCCCAAGTGCCAAGCTAGCTAGGCGTGGGTATAAAATCCCTTCACCATACTTGGTGAAGGGTGTTGGTTACTTTCCCATCTTTTGTAACTCTCCATTCTCTCTCTAATCTAATATTCTCTTTGTTTCTCTCTCTACTTTCTCTCTCTAAGATTTCTTACTTTCTAGCATCTTGGTAAAGAACATAGTTGTGTAATGGATTAAATACATGGGATAACAGTTTCAATGCAAGATGAGCTTATCCAGTTCAAACGACTTGTGTATGGGAGTTAGTTCTTCTTCCGAACAACATAAAACCCCTTACTCTGAAATGGTTATTCAAAAACAAGCTCGATGAAGAAAACGCGTTCATAAGAAAAAAATCTCGTCTGGTTGGGAGAGGGTACCGATAAGGAATAGATTTTGAAGAATCCTTCGCTCTGGTTGCTAGGATGGAAGCTATCAGGATATTTCTGGCTTACGCTGCACATAAATCGTTCATCGTGTTCCAAATGGACGTGAAAACTGCTTTCTTGCATGGTACGTTAAATAAAGAAGTATACGTTTTGTCAAACTAACAGTTTCATTGATGCTGATCATCCAAGCCATGTCTACAAGCTTAAGAAGGCACTCTGTGGGTTAAAGCAGACCCCGAGGGCATGGTACGATGAATTGTTAAAATTTCTGCTACAAAATCACTTCACTAAAGGAACCGTTGATCCAACGCTGTTTACAAGACACTACGACGACAACAGCTTAGTGGTACAAGTCTATGTAGATGATATTATCTTTGGTTCTACAAACCCTAGGTATGCCCAGTTATTTGCTGACCTCATGAAAAGCTGCTTCGAAATGTCGATAATGGGGGAAATGACGTTTCTCCTTGGTTTACAAGTTAACTAATCCCCCCGTGGTATTTTCACAAACCACTCCAATTACGTGCTTGAAATCTTGAAAAAACATGGAATGATGTAATCCAATTGGTACTCAAATGGAGACTAAAAACAAGCTTGATCTTGATATGAATGGGACTCCCGTCGATGCAACGAAATATCAAAGCAAGATCGGTTCCCTAATTTATCTTACTTCAAGCAGACCAGACATTGTACATGCTACTTGTTTATGTGCTCGGTACCAGGATCAGCCAACCAAGAATCACCTCAAGGAGGTTAAAAGGATCTTTCATTATCTTTGGGGAACCGTCAATATGGGACTCTGGTATACGAAGGATTCTAGTTTTTAACAAACAAGATTCTCATATGTAGATCACTCGGGATGTCAGGACACCTTCAAGAGTACTTCCTGAGGAACTCAATTCTTAGGCGAAAATCTGATGAGCTGGTCCTCGAAAAAGCAAGACTATACATCGTTGTCAACTACGAAAGAAGAATATGTGTCTCCATCCGCTTACTGTGCTTAAGTTCTCTGGATGAGAACATTGTTAACGAATTATGACCTCTTCTTTGACAAAATTCCTATCTATTATGATTCAAAGTTAGCCATATCCATATCCTACAACCCGGTCCAACACTTAAGAACTAAACACGCTGTTGTTCTCTACCATTTCATAAAGGAACACGTGGAAAAGGGTACGATTGAACTGTATTTTGTAAGGTTTCAAAAATTGTAAATCGTTAGCCGGGCGGTCGACCACCTTGTAGCTTGTAATCGGTCTAGGCAGGATTAATCGGATCGGTATTTCTGACAAAATTTAGGTATTTTTGGCAAGTTTTGTGTATTTTTGGCAAGTTTTAGGTATTACTAGCAAGATGTTTTTCTAAAAACAACTTGTAATAGATTTAAACAGTTACTATAAGTGATCAAAATAAGTTTACGGTGAGTTTTAGTTACTTCCGGCAAGATTAGAAGGTTTCTGGCATGTTTGACCACTGTTGACTTATTTGTTTGACCCAGTTACATAAATCGGCAAGGTCGATGGCCTTGTAGCGCCTAGGCGGCAATTAATCGTCCTTGTAGACCTCTTTTTGCAACACTAGTATTTTGTCAAGATTGATTACCAATTGCCCGACATTTTCACCAAAGCCCTTCTAGTGGATAGGTTTAATTTTTTAGTTTGTTGCCTTGGTATGCGCAGTTTATCTCCACAAGAACTTGAACGTCTTGCAAAATCACAGTAACACTTTGTATATATCTATCATAAAAGCAAAATACAAATGTATAAAACCTATAAAAGCAAAATATAAAATCGAAGAATTTCAAAAATACCAAAAATATTCTTCTCCGACATGTCTCTCAAAAATAGATAATATTTATGTCCCTATAAATGTCGTTCAATAATGACACGGAAATGTAAATAAGTTCGAGCGAGAGTTTTAAAAACTCTCAAAACATGTCCTTTCTAAATATTTCTGCGACTTCTAAGTAAATGTAAGCTTAGGACTCGATCTTCAAAGGAAGGAAAATGTTCATTTATGTATATTATTCCTCAACAACGAAAAGTTCATATCTTCTCGGTCTTGAGCAAAGTCATACAAACATTTTAAGTTTTGAATGCTCAAGAGAAGTATCAAAAAATGTTTTTTAATAAGATAAATTTCAAAAATCTTTTCTTGTTGAGCATAATTTTTCAAGATATTTTCCAAAGATATATTCAAAATCTTTCAAAATTATGTGCTCAACAAACTCCATCTCTAAGTTTTCAAACTAATCTATTTTTCAAGGGGAGTATAAATATTTAAAAGATAATTTAAGGGGTTCATTTGTCATACAACACTAATTTTCCCCATGCGCTTTCATTCAACAAGTTAGTCAAGGTACATTAAATCGTATTTTAATTCACTTGTATAATCAAAAATTTCAAAACATATGCAATTTTTTAGGGGGAGAATAGTGATTAAAATATGATCAATATTGCTTAATTCGGATAAGACCTTTTGAATATAAATGCGTTTCCGACCTCACATGTGCAAAACTCTTTCAAGATGTACTCAAACGATTTCTCAAACATCTTGACTACCTTTTTCAAAGGTGTTATGGCTATGATGGTAATACCTTAAGACCGACCATCTGATGATAATCAAGGAGATATAAGTCGGTTAAGGTTAGAAATATATTGTTTAAAGATCCAGGCAGAACCAAATGGTTCTGCCTAGGGACACTCTAATAGATAGATTAGAAGTCCTTATGTATGATATAAAAAAGGAGTAAAGTAAGAACGAGAAGAATGTTATCCAAGGCATGAGTTATCATCGGAACAGACCCAACATGGTGATAATAAGGACGCGCTGGTTTAACATTGAAGGGGTTGAAGAATGAAAAAGAAATGTAAGGGAAAGGGTGAAAAGAAACAAGCCCTCCATACACTTAGGCAGAAACTGGGTCAATGCGTAATCAATCGGTAATCACAATGATGATTCTGATATTGAAGTCGTCATCATGGACTCAGTGATGCAAGGCACAACCCTCCCAGCTACTCAAACTTCTCTTAAAAGAAGTTTGTTTCACTTCTCACAAAGAACAACACGCATCTATTGACTTTCTCATTCCGAGATCGTTGATATTGAAAAGGTGGCAGTCCGCTCCAGGCTCTGATTACCAAATATTAAATGTGCACTTATAGAGTCTAGAACCAACGATATCAATCAAAAATCTTATTAGGACACAAATTCCATAAACACTTGTTATTCAAACATCATGAACACAAGTTGTACAAGAGTCCTACGCATTATCCTTGAGATTTTGCCAAAACATTCAGAGTGATACTCTTTAGTATTCACAAAGACGAATGAAAATCCTTCCAGTGTCAACATTAAATAACACTTCGGTAGGTAACTTGAGAGATTCTATATGAATCAAGCTTGTGACAACTAGATATCGACCTTGGTCCAGTGAACGAATTGACAACTCAGTCAGTAAGACAGTAAATAACTGATTCACTCTTATCGTGTTGTCTGCTTTGGGACGTTCTGGTAATGAGAACAGGCTGGTACAGCCGAAAACCCTATCAAGGAGATTCTTCTAAATTGAATTTACCTGATCACACGTATAATATTTATACTGTAGAATGGTCCTCACGGAAGAAGAGGTTAACGCTACCAAACTTTAACGAATAACAAAGACATAATTCGTCCATATCTGCTATTACTTCTAACCTTTACATATAGGTAATGACGATGGTGTTCACCTTAGTTCTAGTATCGTCAAGGTCACATTTTAGGAAGATTGTTGAAGATTTGTTAGCTTTCAAGAGTTATCCTAAGATATTAGTATTTGGTTAAAAAGTTCATCCACGCTAAGAAGTATACAAGATTATCTCAAGCAAAAGACCAAGCATTCAGTAAAGATAAAAGATACAAAATCGCAAGCATGCAAAAGGAACTACAAAGGGATTCCCAAGAATACAAGGTTCTAAAATCTATGACATCACAGGAGTGAAACCATATATGCAATGACCATCCCTTAGGGGGAGATTGTTAGCCTACGTTTTAGTAAAGTGATGATCATTATTATTCCTGAACCTTTTATAGACTAGTATTAGTTTATGGGAATTCTTTAAGCTAATATTGTATAGGTTTTGGGCCTAAAGCCCATATAAACACAAAGCCTGTCCCATGGTGTCGATGACCAAAGAACACTTTCACTTCATGATGAACACAAGAAAAATAAGATGAGAAAGATAAAGAATTTTAGAAAGAAGTTAGAGAGAGAAAGTAGAGAGAAAATGAGAGATGGTTGAATTACAAATGTGAGAAAATACAAATGGAACCAACACCCTCTCCACACTTGGAGAGGGGTTTATATACCCTTATGGCCGGATGGGATTTTGCCATGGGTCGGGTTTAACGTTAACTTGGGTCGGGCTCGGGATAACTTTGGACCTTAGTCCAAGACGTGTACAATATTAGATTAATATTCACGAGCCCTTTTACCCTTCTAGCCTATTACAACGTATATTAAATAAATGACCAAGACTTAATTTTCCTAATGAACGAACTTCATGTTCGACTCAATATTTTTTGAGGCTAACAATCTCCCCCGAAGTGAGTTCATTGTGATACTCCTTCATGAGATCAAAGAGATTGCTTTTGTCATTAAGCTCTTGTCTTTGTCTTGGTCTTTATCTTGTTGTAGGCGTATTCCTTCATCCTTTGTGATCTTTGATCTTGAGCCTTTGTCTTTGTCTTTTGACTTTGTCTTTACGTCCGAGATCTTTAAATATTTTCCTTGTTTGTCTTGATCGTCTTTGCCACCTTGCGATCTTGTGTCTTGACCAACATGCTCATACTTTGCATCATCTTGAAAGCTTGCTAAGAATTTCCCCTGAAGCTTGGTTTCTGAAGAGGGTTCTTTAATATCAAAGTTTGCGAAAGCCTTTGTCTTTAATACTTAAGCTTTCTTGATTCTTGAATCTTGATGCTTATGGTATGTCTTTGTAGTTTGAGCATGAGCATGTGGTAATTAATCGGACTCTGCTGGAATGAGGCTGCAACACTGTCGTTTGAACCTGCATTTGAATGTTAGTTATAAACAGCAGATATGGACGAATATGGCTTTGTCATTCGTCAAGATTCAGTTGCATTAATCTCTGGTTCTATAAGGACCATTTTACAGTATAAATATTGTACCTGTGATTAGGTAGGTTCAATTTAGAAGAACCTCCTTGACAGGGTTTCCAGCTCAAAGTGTTAGATCCTCTAACACGTATGCATTAGATTCATCATACTTTCTTGTTCTCAATACCGGAACGTCTCAAAGCAGACAACACGGTAAGAGTGAATCAGATAGTTACTATCTTTTTTATTAAACCGTCAATTCATTTACTGGAACAAGTTTGATTCACATATAATCGCACCATCGTTTCTTTCTAGTTAACACAAGTTTGATTCATATAGAATCTCGCAAGTCACTTACCAAGAGCTTGTTAGATGTTGGCTCAAGCAAGATTTCCATCTTCACGGAGAATACTTAAGTATCACTTAGATATTCTGGCAAAATCACAAGGATAATGCGTAGGACTCTTGTTAACAACTTGTGAACTTATTGGTGTTCAACAAGTGTTTATCATGGAATGTGTCCTAATGAGATTTATTTTATTGATCTCTTGGCTCTAGACTCGATTAGTGCGTTTTGATTTTAGTACTCGGAGGCTGGAGCAGACTGCCACCTATTCAATATCAACTAACTCGGAGTGAGAAAGTCAATAGAAGTCGTGTTTATCTCCGTGACAAATGAGATAAGTTTCTGTTGAGAGGAACTCGAATGGCTAGGAAGGGTTGTGCATTGCATCACTAGGTCCATGATATCTTCTTCAATATCAGAATTCATCTTTTGTGAAAACCGATAGATTATGTATTAGCATGGTTTTTGCCTAAGTTGTGTGGAGGGTTGCTTTCTTTTCACCCTTTATCCATACATTTGTTTTTCATTCTTCAACCCCTTCAATGCTTACCAAGACGTCATTACTAACACCTTGTTGTGATTGTTTCAATGTTAGCTCAATCTTAGTCGGCATTATTCCCTTATCTCATCATCTAGCAATCATACCTAGGTCTATTATTTCTAACTATGGAGTGTCCTTGGGTAGATCCCTTCAGTTCTAGTTGGATCATTGGACTAATACTAACCTAACCACCTTATGACTTCAGAATCGTCATAAAATTAATAGGTTGTTGGGTATAAGATCAAACCATAAAACCTTTTTCCGTAGAGTTAAAAGCAATTTGAGTCGATTAGATCACTTATTATTTTCAAGATCACATTTTAATTACATTTCTCCCCTTATTTTAAATACTAATTCACTTAGTTTTTGAAATACCTTGTGATTAAAATTTGTCATGAAAATTCTGTGGGAAAAATATTATTATACTTAGCATGAATTATATGGAACATTAACTTGCTCCCCTCAATTTTACATATGTTTGACACCAAAAAAATGATACCAAGTTGTAAAATGAATATAAAATTAAGGGTTAGCATTGTTGAGCACACAATTTTGAAAGATTATGAATTGTCATTAAAGAATTCTTGAAAAATTGTGCTCAACCACTTAATCATCTTATAACATACAATCTATTGAGTAGTCATCATTATTACTGAGTTGTTATTAAGAGATTTTTGATAATGTTTTGAATACATAAGAATTGTCGTGAGATGATGTATCCAAAATCATTAAAACTTTGTTTTTTGAAAAACTCCCCCTCAAACATTGACTCATTTTGAAAATGACACCAATTGTAGAAGAATTGTCTTGGAAAACTTTATGAGGGATGGAGTGTTGAACACATAATTTTGAAAGATTATGAATCGTCAGTGAGAAATTCTTGAAAAATTATGTTCAACTTTTTGAAAAACCAAATGTTAGGAAGACTTCTTTTAACTCTAAGCGATTAGCGCCACTTATGCGTACACTCTCCTTTGTCGTTCGGGTCCGAGTTGCAATCTGAGAGCGATTACAAGTCATAAAGAAAATTAGAAATGACATGTTTTGAAAGCATTTGAAACTCCTGCTCGAACTTCATTTACACGCCTGTGTCGATGTTAATCAACATTTCTAGGTACGTAAATGTTATCGATTCCAAAAGACATGTCGAGAAGATTCTTTTTGTGAAACATTTTCTGAGTTTTTGATTTTGTATTTTTCTTTTTTTCTTTTTAAATTTATATATATATATATATATATATAAAATATTTACATGTTGACCTCAGCAGTGTTATGTGATGGTGGAATAGTAATTCCAACTCTTGTCGTGATGTAGCTATCTTGTCTGCTGAATGAACAACTTTTGGAACCAGCTTTGAACTGGACGGTTCATTGTTGTGGTCGTGAATTCCGAGTTCTGAACTGTTATGATCAGAAGTCATTGCTTGTTCATCAGATCAAAATTCCTTGAAACCTTGCTTTTGGAGATATCAGTCTTTTCAGCAACCAAACTCTGAGTCCTTCCTTTTTAGGATTGAAAGATGTACCTGCACTTAAGTTAAGAGTTCATGCACTGGCATCAAGAGTTTGTTTGCATTTATATTGGTTAGTGATATCTTCATTTAAATCATTTTTGGGTTCACTGTCAACCTTGGTTGTGCTAGATGTGAATATATTTCCAGTAGGAACCCACTTAAGACCAACTGTTTTGAAAATTTTACCTTTCGGTTTTCACCTAAGACAAGATCATGAGTCCATTGGTTTTCTCAAGGCACAAACGAATCTTCTTGATTGAAAACTATGTCCTTATGAATCTGACCTTTCTGGTTTCTTTGCAACACTTATTTGCTCTACGGGTTTGTTTCTGTTCGTTGTCTTATTGGATGGAACCTTAGCACGTGAGTTGACCCTCATATCAGGAAATTCGTTACACAGGTAATTCTTGATTTGCATTAAAGGAAAACCCCACATTTCTGACATGTCGAGCAAACAAAATATTTAGAGTCAAAAAATTCTTAAATTCCTAGAGTGTTGATAATGTAGAATACACATATCCATTATACCTAAAATAACCCAAATTACCCCAAAACAACCAAAATGGCAAAAATATGCTTGTATTTGGTGTTTTTGTGTGTGCAGGTATGGATAAGGTCAAAAAATCATAATAAAAAAAGGTCAAAAACGGGCAAGCACGGACACGAGAATCAGATGAGTACAAAAAGAAGCCAAAGAATCAAAGCCGAAGCCAGGAAAGCCAAGCCTCAGTCAAAATCAGTCAAAGTCAGTCAAAGATGGTCAACAAAAGTCAACAAGACCCATAATATTCCATTTTAACCCTCAAAGTTTCACAAAAGCCCAAAAATAACCCCTCACCTCTAAATGGGCCTTACCCGGATTCATAAGCCCAAATCCTTAGCCCATTCATCTTTCCATAAACCACAAGGGCCAAACCTGTTTTTATTTTTTAAACATTTTTCAAAGATTCTTTATAACTAAAAAAGAGAGAAAAGGAAGAAAGGGACTAGAAGTGTCACAATCTCAAAGTTAAAACGAGTTTTTACCCCAATTCTGTTATAAAAAAGGGCGGGTAAATCCAAACACTATTCATCATCACTACCCTTTCACCCCAGGGTAAATCAAAGGGGTTTTCCAAATTAAAGGGTGCTTAGGTCAATTCATGAGCTCTCTAACACAAATGAAGGGACAAATCAGTCTTTATCAAAGGATTACTTAGCCTCTCCCAATCAAAGGCCACGTCAACAATGGTGAAAGCACAATGGAATATGGGTTTTTGTGCTAAAACACTCACAAAAGAAGCACAATGCCACCCAAAAGAGAATGACATGCTGGCAATCTTCAGGTGTCCACAAATCAATCCAACGGCCACAATAGAAGCTTAAATGATTGAAGAAATGATTGGTTAAGATTGAAAGTTTGGAGAGCAGGGCAAGAGGGCTAGAATCTTCCAAGGCAGGCTATAAAAAGGGCTTCACTCTTCACACACACACACGTAGCTTTAGGATTAATTTTTAGCTTAATTTTACTTTAAACTTTGTAATTTCTTTTTAAATATTGTAATCAAGTTTTCTATTAATGAATTCAGAAGTTTTTAATCTCTTTTAAGCTCTCTTATTTACTTTATAAGCTCTTATTTTACTTTAAACTGTTAAGCTAAATAGCCATAAGCTACTCATAAGCTCTTTTAGTCTATAAGCTAAAATTTGAGCTTAAAAGGCTTTAATATTATTTAAACCTTAAATCAGTTTAAACTTACATTTATCATGGACCTTATTGGATATGAGCTTTTTGGAAGGGGATCTTAACTTGGAAGAGATCCCAAGGACTTATACTCTAGCTTATTAATAAGCTAGGGAGCTTGTAGCTGCCATTATTGGACCTCTTGTTTAGCTAAAAAAAAAAAAACAAGAAAAAAAAAAGAAAAAAAAAAAAAAAAAAAAAAAAATAAAAAAGAAAAAAAAAAAAACAAAAAAAAAAAAAAAAAAAAAAAAAAAAGAAAAAAGAAAAGGTAAGTTTTACTTTTAAATTTCTTGTTCTTTTTCAATTCTAGCTTAAGTTTTCATTACATACTTGCTTATTGCTTATTTGCTCATTAAAATTGCTTTTTAGTGTTTATTTATGCCTTAACTAGCTTAATATTCCTAGTTGTTTATCTGTTTTCAATTTTCTTAGTTTAAATCATAGACTTTCATATTATTGTCTTAAAAACCTCTAAAAAACCAAAAATATAGTAAAATAGCTTAAGTCTTAGATTATTGCTTATTTAGTTGTTAAGTCATGCTTATTAAAGTGGTTTTAATCTGTTAATTGTCTGGTAGTTAACACTTGTTCATTAAATTTCACCTTAAAAGCTTTTCTCAAATCTGTCATAGTTTTTAAGGGGTGTTTGGTTTAAGTCTATTTGACCTTAAAAAGTCAAAACTAATTGTGCAATTTGCTTGAGTCACTTGTGTTTACCTTTAAGACAATTTGGAAAAGAGTTTTTATAAGTTAGATTGTGAAATTGAAAAAGTTATGGTTTATTATGTTGGTTCTAGCACCAGGGGAATTTTCCTTTAAATTTCACTTGTGCAATTGTTGATCTAAGTCCTCCAAGTCTAAGATCTTGTTTGTACTTTGTTTATACACTCTATTTGAGTGTGTCTTAGTGCAGGATTTCCCTTAGGAAACCTGCACTCTTGGTTTGCATTTGTCCAAAGTGCACCAGCAGTACTAACATAAGTTAGTACTGCTCTTACAAGTTAGTACTGCCACTTTTAGCATAACTTTTAGTTAAGTTTAAGTAAGAACTAGGTGCTTAGATTCAAGTAGGATTAAGTCTAGTTATAGCTTATTATAGATTTCATCTTAGTTAGTATTTTCTAGCTACTTTCCTAGTTCAATTTAGCTGCCAATTGTACCAGCAGTACTTACAAAAGTTAGTACTGCTGAAGTTTAAGCCCCAATTTAAGCCATCAATTTTAGGATTTAGTAGCTTATCTGTTAGTATCATATAGTCTAGGAAAAGCTTAATATAAATTAGGACTTAAAATTCACTTTCTAGCTTATTAGCATTACTTATTTTTGCTGTCAAAAGTCTTTTAAAAAGATAAAAAACCAAAAACAGTACTTAGGAATTTTAGGATTTTAATTTGTTAATTTAGCTTATGATTCTAGATTTTTTAGTTTATATAGATAGATTATAAGTAGTTTGATAAGTCCTTAAAGATTTAGAGTCTAGCTTAGCTTTTTAAAGTTTTTAGCTTATTTGATTTTTATGCTAAATGCCTTATTTTCTGAGTTTGCTTGTTCCCTCCTCATTTTCAGTAGTCTAAAAGTATTTTAAGCTCTATTAACTTTTCATTTTTAGGTTAAGCACATCATAAGCTCATTAGAACTTCTTTCCTTTTACATTTTGAGCTAGTGTTGAGTCTTTTATAGCTTATTTTCTAAAACCAAGGGTTAAACCCCACTTTCTGAGGTCAGTTCAAAAATAAGCTCTTTTAGAGCTTATCTTTAAGTTTCAGCCCATAGTGCTTTTGTTAAAGTTGATCTCCCTAGTTCATTCTACAACTTTGGTCTTTTGAGTTTTTAATTTTAAGCTATTTTTAGCTTCACCTTATTTTAAGGCTTAATTGGACTTTGGTTGTTATCGGGGTAGGACCTCAGGGACCATTCTTGTAATTTTCCTATTTTAGTTGTTTCTCTGTTAATCCTTGCCCGTTAAATATTTTAGCCCCGTTAGCCCTTAAATCTTTTTCACAGTTAGTCCCTAAGTTAGTTTTTAATTAGTATTACTTAGTTTTAATTAATAATTAGGTTTAGGTTTTAATTAGTTCAATTAAACTTTTATAAAAGATAAAAATTAGGGTAATTTTTAGAAAATTTCTGCTCATTTTCTTAAACTAGAGTAATTTTTTATAAAATTTTTAAGACTTTATTTTTAATAGTTTTATAGTTTTTTTTAATTCAAATTAAATTCAAAAATAATCAAAGAAAAAATGTTTTTCTTTTTCCTAAAATTTTATTTTGTCTTAACTTAGGTTTAGAATTTTAGTTTACATTTTTAGGGATTAAAATTAGTTTACTTGCTTATTAGTCGCGTTTTATTATTTTACCGTATTTGTTTAATAGTAAATTGCTTTTATTAGTAGATATAAATTATCAAAAACATATTTGCTTTATTCAAATCAGAATCCAAGCTTAAACGAGGTTTCAGTTTTATTAGTCGTTGGGGAAACGACCCGGGTGATCATATTTACCCGGTTTAATATACGTATTATTATATATTAAATTAATAATTTTTTGAGAGTAAATTTTATCAAGGGTAAGTTGGTAATTTTCTTAATTGCTCTTTTAAAGTATCATATTTTATATTGTATTTTACGTGTATAAAACTATGCAAATCAGTGTTCTGCTATAGGCACAGTGTTTGTCGTTACAAAACTATTATTGGATGCAGGCTAATTCCTAGATGTTTGAGTATTACTCCTAGGTTTTGGTTTGCTACCATTAGCTGTGCTTTGTTATTTAGCAGAAGGCATCACACTAGGTATTGAATTCCTATCACGTTCTTGTGTCTTTTTCTTAGCTTCCTCTAGATAGTGATTATAAACCATGTCATTTGAACTAAATCTTGGCATGTTCTTTGAACTATTTCTAGATTCGCTATATGCAATCACGTGATGAGGTTTACAACAACATATTCTCTTTCCTTAGGCAAATAATGTGTAGTGACTAGTTTTGACAAATCGTTATTGACATCAACTTGGGAGGCAAACCGTGGCTTTGAAATTATAGGTCGTTTAGACTTAAACGCAGTCGGTTTTCTAACAACTGATTGGTTTCTACGTGGTTGTAAAATTGGTTTCCCTAAGATTGATGATTTTACAAACTTAGTATTCACACTATTTCCTCTTAATTTTCTTAACTCATTTTTAATGCTGCAATTGCAAATCCTTTTTCCTGAAGTTGAGCTTTGAACTCAGCATTTTGAGCAGTCAAAGAAGTTGTGTGTTCTATAGTCTTACTCTCGGGTCTGATAGACATCAACCGTTCTTGTAATGCCTTATCACAGTTCCCTCATTTCCTAAGTAAATTAGCACTTATGTTCCAGTTCAATGTTTATTGTTTCAATTACATCTATGTCATGTTTAATCTTGGCTTCATTACTTTTTACTTTTAAAAATTGATCATGTTGTCCTTCTTTTAAAGCTTGATTTTAATATTTAAGTTCAAGATTAAAACAATGTGCTTCCATTCTTAAAAAATCTTTTTGAAATTGGGCAATAGTCTTTTGTGACAAGTATTTTCAGATTCGAGAGATTGATTTGAGAGTTCAGTAGTCTGGTTTCAATTAATTTAGCAGGCAAAGGACATGTGTCATGACATTGTTCAGCATTCTGGTCAACCTCTCCTTCATTATTGAATTCAGGTTGCTCAGTATGCTGTTGTCCTGAAGCAAAGACATTGATTTTAGCAGTTGATTGTACCTCATCCATTGGCTCTTCATCATATATGGGTCTGATATCTGAAGAAAAAATCCTTAGCATGTGCATCATTCCCTGATCTGTTGCTTATATCCTGCTCTTTTGATTCCGTCACACTACTTTCTGTGTCAACCAAACTAGCATCTAATGCATTACTCGTATCAATCTTTTCTTCTGTTGTCTGCATCTGTCTTTCATTCACCCTGAGCTGTCATACTTCCTTTTTATGATAAGTGCACTTTTTATCAATTGAATTCTTAACAGATTCCATGTGTTGGATAAGTGTATCACAGAATTCTTGAATCTCGAGTTGAGTGTATTGTAGGAAGTAGTTGCGTGTCATTACAACATATTCATCATCTAAATAAATATGTGACTTGATAAACATCTGAAACTGTGTCTTGAGTACTTTAAAATTAGCCAAGGATCCAATCTCTTGAAATTCTTCGTTGTCAAGTTGCTTTTCTAATTGATCCATGTTTAGGAACATTGTGCCTGTGAAAGTCTCTACATCTTGACCAAAGAGTGTCCTCAAATTCGCCCTTTGAACCACACTCGGTTTGAGTTCCATTTAAGTCGATGTTGAAAGAACTATTAGGTGTGAATGAATGTTGATCTAAATGTCCTGCAACATTCCATGCAACTTTCCTTTGCTTTGTCTTGCATTTGTTGCAACTGATACAGCTCTCTCTCTTGGAAATTAGAATTCAAAGATTCCATTGAAATTCGATGTGTGAAATGAAATTAAGGATCTTAAGTAGGTAAAGTGATTGTTATTGTGGATTGAAATCAATTAACGTTAACGGAATTTTACAAATCTATGATTTAAACCGAGAAAAGAATTGGAATCTTTTGCGGGATTTTACAAAATCAAGAAGAAACCGTGAATGAAAAATTAATTATTGTTGGTGAAATCGTTGTTATTGTTGAAGTACGTGAGCTTTTGTAACGATTAATGAGCATAAACGATAACCGGTGCACAAACTTTGAACTTTAAATGAGAAACGGTTGATTAAAACTCAAATAGGGACTAACGGTGCAATTATGATTCACTTTGGAGGACTAACGTTGAAAAAGTTATAAATCAAATGGTTAACTAAATAAAATTTGAAAAACATTGAAACTATAAATGAGGAATGTTTGAAAAAGGAAGGTTAAAGATGAAAGAGTTTTTAAAACTAAAGGTTATAATAATAATGTATATTAACCTAAGGACTAAAAATGAAACTTTTGGAATAATAAAGGTAAAAGTGTAAAATTTTAAATTTAAACAATATTAAAAAAATTAGTCATGCACCAAATCTGTTTCTTCTTCGTTTGAAAATAGAAAAAAAAGTTAACGTTTGTTAAATGTTGTCTCGCTGAATGCTACGGCTATTGTCGGTGAAATATGAATATACCACGTTGATCGAAAGTGAGTCACGATCACAATGGTGTATGTCTTAAGTCCCGTCGTTTAACGTCACACGAAACTGGAAAAACCGAAAATGTCTTAAAACGTGAGATTTTGTTTCCTTGAAATTGGTAAATCGGTTCCTTAAGTGATTGTGAGTTGTTCGGTTCTATAAGTTGTTCGTTTCCAACACTTGTGAGTTGTTCGGTTTATAAAGATACAAGTTGATCGGTTGATGAGTTGTTCGGCTCACAAGGTTGTTCGGTTCCAAGGTTGTTCGATTCCACAGAGTCGAGTTGTTCGGTACACAAGAAAAATGGGTTGTTCGGTATCAAAGAAAATGAGTTGTTCGGTATCAAGGAAAATGAGTTGTTCGGTATCACAAACAACCAAAACGTACTGTCGTCCTTTGTCTTTCCGTCCTTGCGTTTGTCTTCTTCAAAAAAACCACCAAAAACCAATGTCCTTGTATGCTAAGTGGATCTATGTCTCTTGATTTGTTTTCTTTGAAACCGTTTGGACCACAAGTGAAATAAGCCAAAAAAAACTTAAATAAGCTTTAATAATAAGCTACCAACTAATAAGCCTCGAAAAAAACTTAAAAATAAGTTTTAGTAAGCTGTAAAAGCAACAAATAAGCTACGTGTAAAAGCTTGTAAAAAGCTTAAAGAAGCTGTTTCATAAGATCAATAAGCCACGACAACTATTAGAAGATAAGGTACAAGGGTTTTGACATAAAAAGATTGAGAGCCTTTTGAATCAAATAAGAAAAAAAAATGAAAGAAAACAACACAACGAAAAACCGTGACTTCTTAAATCTTGTAAAACCAAACCGCACCCTTATTGGCCCAAGAATTGTGCTAGTAGAAAGCCAAAAAAATGTTCACGAAACAAAGATTTTTGAAAACAAGAATTTTAGGTTTTCAAACAGCTAAGAAAGAAAATTAGACTTTTTGTAAAGTAAGCTCAAATAAGCCGAAAATAAGCTTTAACAAACTACCATAACGTAATCGCTAAACCCACCCCGTGGCGATTGATACCAAATGTAGGAACCCGGAACCACTTTCACTTCACCATGGATTCCAAGAAAAATAGATAAGAATAAAAATAAAGAAATGTAGAGAGAAGTTAGAGAGAGAAATAAAGAGAGAAAAATGAATGGTTAATTCATACAAGTGTGTGTGAAACAATTGAGAACCAACACCTTCTCCACACTTGGAGAGGGGTTTATATACCCTTATGGCCGGATGGGCTTTTGCCATGGGTCGGGTTTAATGTTAACTTGGGTCGGGCTCGGGATAACTTTGGACCTTAGTCCAAGACGTGTACAATATTAGATTAATATTCACGAGCCCTTTTACCCTTCTAGCCTATTACAACGTATATTAAATAAATGACCGAGACTTAATTTTTCTAATGAACGAACTTCATGTTCGACTCAATATTTTTTGAGGCTAACACATGGAATCCTAATAAAAATCCCATGATGGCCGGCCCATGTCTAGACTATTTAAGCCTTCCCTAGCTTGTTAGAGAAGGTTGGTTAGCTCATTTTTCACATAGTTCAAGTGTGGTTTCTTATGTGCTCTCCCACCTCTCTCTCTCTCTAGTTTCTTTCTCTCTCTAAAACATCTTCTCTTCTCATCTCTTTCTAATCTATTTCGTGTGATATAAGTGTGTGAACAAGGTAAGCAAGAGTCTTACAGTTACACAATTAATCTAATCGATGTCACTAATCATGCGGATTGTTCAAGATTGTATAACTTAACATTTTACAAAATTCGAACTTGCAAAATATATTCTTGCGATTTGAAACTTGCGATTTAATATTGCGGTTTAGATCGAGGAAAGATTTTTGCGGTTTAAGATTTTGTGAAATAACATTTTGTGAAATATATTCTTGCGATTTGAAACTTGCGATTTAATATTGCGGTTTAGATCGAGGAAAGATTTTTGCGGTTTAAGATTTTGTGAAATAACATTTTGTGAAATAAAAACTTGCGAAATATATTCTTGCGATTTGAAACTTGCGATTTAACTTTGCGGTTTAGATCGAGGAAAGAATTTTGTGGTTTAAGATTTTGCGAAATACATTTACGATTTAAGAAATCTTGCAAAATCAAAAGGTGGAAGTCAGTTTCAGCCTCCGATCACCAAAACCAAAAAGATTGATTGAGTCTAAAGCCAAAAGAGTTCAAATTACAAATCTCGTTAACACAATTCCAAAATACACTTGTTGTTCACAATAAAGAACACAAGTTGTAACAAAGAGTCCTACGCATTATCGTCAAATCTTGCCAGAACATTCCAAGTTATACTCTTTAGTATTTCATAGTGACGAATGGAAATCCTTTCAGTGTCAACATCAATCAGCACTGCGGGAGGTAACTTGCGAGATTCTTTACGAATCAAACTTGTGCTAACTAGAAATCCAATGTGATCCAGTATATGAATTGACGACTTAATCACTGAAATAGTAATTCAGTGATTCACTCTTACCGTTCTAATAGTAGCAATACTATTAGTGAGGTAGTCTGCTTTGAGGTGTTCTGGTAATGAGAACTAGCAAGTATGGTGAATCTAATGCATATGCGTTAGAAGATCTAACACTTTAAACTGGAAACCCTGTCAATGAGGTTCTTTTAATGAATCAACCTGACCACAGGTACAATATTTATACTGTAAAAAGGTTCTCACGGAACCAGAGGTTAATGCAACCGAACTTTGACAATTGACAAAGACAATCGTCCATATCTTTTTTAATTGCTAATCCATTAAGTGAAGGTATTGACGTCGGCGTTCACCTTCGTCCTATTGTTGTCAAGGCCACATGCTCATACTCAATTCTCAAAGACACATTTAAGACATCAATCTAGATTTAAAGAAAGCTTAGAAAATCAAAAGATACACTTCCGCAGCTCTAATAGTCAAAGATCTCCATCAAAGTCATCAAGATTATAATCAAGTCAAAAGATCCAAGTTGAGAAAGATTGTTAGCTTTCAAGTGATGTCAAAGTATGAGTATGTTGGTCAAATGCATCAAGCCAATCATTAGAGACAAATCAAGATGCATTTAAGGCAAGTAACGATGAAAGATCTCAAAGACAAAGTCAAAGGTCAAAAGACAAAAGACAAAGACAAAGAAAATATCAAGATAAAGATCACAAGAGCATGATTTGAACAAAAGGAACTAGCACAATTATTACACGAACAAGACTTATGATCAAGGCAATAAGCATCAAAGATCAAAATTCAAAGTCATAAAGAGAGATCTCTATGATCATCCCTTAGGGGGAGATTGTTAGGAATTCAAAAAGTGTTGATCATTAATGAGATCTCAGTGATCATCCCTTATGGGGAGATTGTTAGGAATTCAGTTTTAGTGAAGTGACAACCATTATCGATCTTACAAGTCTTGTAATAGATAGTAATATAGTAAACGTGTAATAGTTAGTGAAATAGACGATATTACGTAAGTAAGTGAGATAGTAAGTGATACTATCCCACATCACCCCATCAGGTAAAGTCTAGGGAGAGCCTTGGCCTATAAAAGGACTCTCCTACCTCATAGAAAGGATGTGTGAGTGTGTGTTACTAAGGTGTAAGAGAAAGTCTCTCCTCCCTTTGTGAAATAAACAAGTATTATCTAAACACCTCCACCAATCTATTTCTCTCTTTTCTTCTTCTATATGTGTGATTTGATATAGGAAATAAGGTTTCCTACAAATATGTTTTGAACAAGATTCCAGAAAGTTGTTACCTTTGATGGAAGAATTTCAATCACTCATTCCTGATGAGTTACCCTTAACTTTACCACCAATGCGTAACATTCAACATCAAATTGATCTTGTTCCAGGGGCTAGTCTTCCTAACTTACCACACTACAAAATGAGACTAAAAGAGAATTTAATCTTACAGGAGTAAGTTGAAGACTTGTTGAAGAAAGGTCTAATTCTAGTAAAGCATAAGCCCTTACGCCGTTCCAGATTTATTAGTTTAAAAAAAGATGGTAGTTGGCGAATGTGTTTTGATAGTCGAGCAATTAATAAAATCACTATTGCATATCGTTTCTCGATTCCATGCCTTGATGATATGCTAGATATGTTGGAGGGGTCAAAGATATTTTCAAAGATTGATTTGCGAAGTGGTTATCACCAAATCCGGATTCGACCAGGTGACGAGTGGAAAACGGTGTTTAAAACTAAGGATGGTCTCTACGAATGGTTGGTCATGCTTTTTGGACTATCAAATGCTCCGAGTACATTTTCTCGTTTAATGAATCAGGTATTGAAGCCATTTATCGGCTCATTTGTTGTATTTTATTTTGATGACATACTCATTTATAGCAGGTCCAAAAAAGAGCATCTCAGACACTTACGGGAAGTTCTCATTGCATTATCTCATAATAAGTTGTATATCAACTCAAATAAATGAAATTTCTTGACTGATAAGTTGTTGTTTTTAGGTTCGTTATTACTTCTCACGGTATTCGAGTTTATGAAGAGAAGGTTTAGACAATTAAAGAATGGCCTAGGCCACAAGGTATTAGTGAAGTTCGAAGTTTCCATAGTCTTGCAACTTTCTATAAAAGGTTCATTAGGAACTTTAGCACAATAATGGCACCGATCACTCAATGCATGAAGAAAGACAAGTTATAGGAGAACCCTCACGACCGGAATTGACAAGAAATCAGCTAAAAACAGATGCAGAAATGTGCATTTATGCATTGTCTGTGAGCATTATGGAACCAAGAAATGTCAAAGAAGCTATGACCGACCCTAAATGGATTGATTCAATGCAAGATGAGCTTATCCATTTCAAACGGCTTGATGTATAGGAGTTAGTTCCTCTTCCAGACAACATAAAACCCCTTATTCTGAAATGGTTATTAAAAAACAAGCTCGATGAAGAAAACACGTTCATAAGAAACAAATCTCGTCTGGTTGTGAGAGGGTACCGATAAATAATAGATTTTGAAGAATCCTTCACTCTAGTTGCTAGGATGGAAGCTATCAGGATATTTCTGTACGCTGCACACAAATCGTTCATCGCGCTCCAAATGGACGTGAAAACTGCTTTCTTGCATGGTACATTAAATGAAGAAGTGTACGTTTGTCAAACTGACGGTTTCATTAATGCTGATCATCCAAGCCATGTATACAAGCTTAAGAAGGCACTCTGTGGGTTAAAGCAGGCCTCGAGGTCATGGACGTTGACAATCGCCTTTTTAAAGGTTAGATTATATCAAATATATAGTATAGTATTATCGGAAGTATCGGTCTCTCGCTTCGTTATCCATAAAGTTTGAAACCAGACCCGGGTCATTATGTCCCGACGAGGCGTGAAATTGACGGTTACGTTATTGGTTTGACTTTTGGATGCTTGAATGACAAGGATTTGATTTGAATTTTAAATTCTATGGGAAAAACATAAAAAGGCACGGGAATTTAAACCTAATACTACCGGAAAGCAATAAAGGTATTAGAATAAATCCTAATTCTACGGGAAACAAAATAAGGCAAGGAAATAAAACCTAATTCTACGGAAAACATAAGTAAAGGCAAGGGAAGCTAAATAAACCCTTAAGATCCACGCCTTAGTGTAGAGTTGATTCCATCAACAACAAGCCAAAGAAAGGTTAGAGTAAATGACAATAAACATAACAGTGGGCTACTATTTCCTAAATTCAATTTGCAAGTAACTAATAAAACTAAAATGAAATAAACTCTAATCTATATGTTGAGCCCAGTAATGAAAAATCTAACAATGGGCTAAACGACTACAACCTTTTGAAATTGAAAACCAATTATGTTTCTATTTTAACCGAATAAGCCATAAAATTTTGAACCAAAAAAAATCGTTGATAAGAAAAAAAACAAGAAAACGTATGAGCAGAAAAAAAGTCTACGACTGCTGCTTCCTTCCTATCTCAAAAGAAAATAAAGAAAAAAAATGAAGATAAAATGATGCCCAAATTCAATCTTAAACAAAAATGAGGCCAAAGAGTCTTTACCAGGCCACAAACAGGCCACTAAATGGAGCTGAGTACTAGCAATTTTCAACATTAAACATGAGTTTTGTTTCTACACAACCACTTGTATCACAGAAAATGTTAGTCGAATTTTTTTAGAAAAGTTTAAGTGATGACCACCAAGTAAGCTATAACTATTTTCGAAATAAACTAAACCGTGACAAGCCAAATTGAAACAAACTACAAATTTTAAATAAGCTAGAAACACTATCTAATAAGCTCTATCTTGTTTTTTTTTCTTTTTTTTATTTAAAAAAAATCGTAAAAGCTTTAAAAGTTTAGAAACTATTAAGCGATGATAAAAAAATAGATCTAAGAGACAAGCTACAAAAAGGAAAAATAAGTACTAATGAGCTCTCGAAACAATGGTTGACAAGACTTATAATGAGCCGAGTCTTAAGCTCATGCAACCATTTTACTTGGTTCGAATCGAGCAACAAAAAGAAATAAGAAAATAAGAGTATAGAGGAACAAAATAAACTCAAATATGTTGCTAATCTAACCCGAAATAAGCCACAAAAATAGTTTATCCATTAAGCTAGACGAAAAGCGAATGGAAAGAACAAGTAGTAAATAAGCTCATATGTAAAACAATACCTCAAAACACTTTATATTAAAAAGGTAATAAGATTCAATACAAATAAGCTTATGAAAAAGCTTTTACAAACTGAAAATAAGCTCTAAGACATGATAAAATAAACTACAAGACAAAGAAATGAAGATACAAATTTTTCTGAACTAAAACTAAAAACTACTCTTCTCCCTTTTTTTCATTCTGTGTGCGTCTTGTATATAAAGCCCAAAAATTGAATGGCAATCTTGTAATTAGTGGGGTGAGGAAACTTCGAGGAAGCAGCATTGATTAACCCCATTATTTGGACGAGGTAACAAGCCTTCATCATGCAAAATCGATCCACCAATGGAGGAGCTTCACGTGGCATTTTTTTTGTTAGCTTACCTCGTACGCTATTTCTCAACTGTTGGATCATTTGGCTATAACTTGAATTGAAATGAAAATATCCCGCCACTTGTCCGTTTGTAAGTCGCCATACCTTTTTTAGTGGAGCCTCATGTGGAACAAATGAATTAATTCTTGTGGCACGTGAGTTCCTTATACTTCACATTCATATTTCAAATGCAGTTTAATTAAATATGGGCTTAACCATTGCAAATGGGCCTAAATTTGGGTTTTAAATAACATGGGCTGGCCCGGCCCATAAAATGGGTTACGGGCTGGTCCAATAAAATCTGAGGGCACCGATGGACTCGTAATCTCGCGCTCTTTCCAGTCTCGTGCTCGGTTTTGTTCGTTTTGGCTTCGTTTTTGTCCTTTAGTGAATATCCTTTACCTGCACAGTACAAACACAAAAACAAGCATATTTATGGCATTTTATGTGCGTTTTTGGTCATTTAGGGTCGATTTATTAGGTAAAAGGTATGTGTAATTAAACGCATACCAGACGTCGTCAATAAATTCACTATGTACTTTTAGTATTGTACGCATTCGCTTTTAAATCGTAAACGTTAAGCTAAATCGCGTAAGCTAAAAATTAGCGTTCAATGTAAACGGGCATCAAACAATTAAATGTTTACATCAAGCAAGTGTTAAGTAATTATTTTGATGATAATTATTAACTTTATTAGTAATTCAATGTTAGAATTCCTATTGTTGTTTTTTGTTGTTGCGATGCCACCGAAGCGTCGTTGGTCCGCAGTTTTATTTTGGTGCGACGCGTTCGAACGTATGTGAGGATCATTAGGGATTATTTAATTTTTGTGGTTTTGGTATTATATGATAATGAGGGGTTAGTCACTCTAGCTTGTTGCGGGGTTTTTTGCACCCCACGTGGGGAAACACGAACACGTGTGGGCCCGGCCGGCGGGGTGGGTAAGGCACGGAGGGGAGGGGCACATCCCCGTTCTCCCCCTTTTTATACCATTGTTAATTAAATTAACAATTATTCCTACCACATATTTTCTGTTATAAATTTTTCATTTTTCTCATTTTTTTTTTTTACCTTTTCTATTTTAAGAAACCAAAATAGAACGTACTCTGTCTTTACGTTATTTTTTACAACTTTTTACGGGATCTTATTGACATGATTTGCAATTTGGCATTTCAGATTCCGAGAGAGGGAGGATGTGGGATGGTTTTGGTTCGTAATGGCGGGAGATTGTGTACGGGATTTCCCTCTTTTTTTTAAATTAAAAAATATGGTGTTAATTTATAATATATTATTTATTTTAATAATATTTAATCGTACCCCCCCCCGACTTTGATTTCTCCCCCTAAACATGCTTTTTTTATTTTTTAAAACGAAAAATTCATAGTTTAATTATTATTAAGATGATCTTAACAATACTCATATATTTTTGCAACTTGGTTGTGTGTTTCGTTTGTGATGTGTTCCCTCTACTTTTTCTCACGACAATAGATTTTATCTTAGGCGTATTTTGTGTTTTTTTTTTATTATTGTTAATGTTATTTAATGTGGTGCGCTTATTTTGAATTTAATTTTCAAACCCAGCATCAGATTGGCATCAATTGGTTCTTGCAGAAAATTCTCTTCATTTGCTTCTCGTTTTCCATCAAAAAGAGAAGAAAGAATAAGGAAACTAATGAGTTTTTGGAAAGGCGAGGAGGAGGTGAGGAGGATGAGGATGAGCGAGATTCATTCCAATTTTTTGGTTCACGAGGAGGAGAGGGAGGGGGATCATCCCATTTTTGTTTTGTTGTTCACCACCCCCCCCCCCCCCCAACCACACACCACCACACCCCATAAGCATTTTGTAGCGACTTTCGTTTTTCTCTTCTCGTATCTCTGACTCATCCACCCCTAACCTTGCGCGGCTACTTCTAAGTAGACCCCAGGGCTTTTTTTGACACTCACAGAGACTTGTTTGTTAGTTATCGGGCTTTGACTTCAACCGCACGGACCCCTTACCTTAGGTTGCAAAAAACTATCAGGTTTCTAGTTTTATTCATCATTGCATTATAAAAATTGACTTAGTTCAAAGTTAAAAATGCATTATTTGAATTATTATTTTTACCTAAAAGAGGGACTCCTTATATTTTAATCCACCACTTAAATATTAACAAACATTTGATGCAATTGTCATACCCTGTCACCCTTTTAGAAGGCTGAATTCGTTTTTTTGTGCTGCTCTCTTTAGCTGCTGCTTTGCTATGCATCTGTTTTTTTGCATGCAATTGCTCCTGCTTGCCAATTGCAATCATCGGTTTTAGTGAAGGTTTTCTTTTTCGGGCTTCCTGTGAGCAAGGAGGCAAGATATGATTAAGCGACAAGAAGATTTTAGTTTTAGAAAACAAAGATAGATTTTAGAAGATTTTGCAGCTAGCAGGCAAGGCATAGACAATTACTTCTTATAACAGCCACTGGTTTTTTTGTAGTATTTTCGTTGTCTTTTTCTTGTTTTTGTCCATTGTATCTTTCTTCATCATTTTTTTTTTTTTCTTATCTTGGGACTTTAAAAATACTTCCTTTTTGAAAAAAATAAAATCTCTAATAGTTAATTTTTATATATGTAAATTTAATTTAAGAATATATTTTTGTATGTTACTACAGGCTTGAAAAAATAGTGTTTGTAAAATAAAGTTTTTTATGCCTATATACCAATAAAAATTATTTGAATTTTAATTTTGATTTTAAGTTTTTTTTAATCTCCAAAAAAAGCACGTAGCACGTGTATTAATAGGTTATTAAGAGTTTCTATGGAGAAAAAGAAAAAAATAAAAAGATAAAAAAAGGGAAAAAAAAAATAAACGCGACCAAATTACACACATGTAGCTCCTTTGATTTCCTAAATAATCTTTTGTTTACGCATCCAACTTATACATATACTTTTCAATTTTTTGTTTAGTTTCTTCGCAACCCCTCGGGGCGAAACGCTTTAACTTCTACTTTCTTACTTTGTCCTAAAAGTTTATTAAGGAGAACAAGCTATCTAGAGCTCATATACTCTTCGTTTTCGAGTCAATATTTATTCTTATTCCTACCCGCAACAGAAAAGGTCAAAATTATGACAAACATTATTTTTATTTTTTGACATAAAAAAAATTTTTAAATTTTTCTTCATTTTTTTTGGTATTATTTTTTCATAAAAATTTTTGGTCGGTAATTGGTAGGTAAAATAAAAAATCGGGGTATGGGATGCACGGATTACGTGTGGTGAGGATAAGTGAAGATGGTGGGGAAATACAACAGCTTTGCAGATAGCAGTAGGTCCACCAATCCAAATTGATAGATTCCACCCATCTACTAGGAATGAAACATTGTCCTTATAATGTTTTACGACAGGGTGTTTCTCTACGGCAAAATCCTAAGCCGTTTGTAATTAGTATTTGCTAAGAAAAGTTAAACGGTTAGTCGATAAGATTAGGATATCAGGATATCCAAACTGAAGCTGAGGACTCTTGAAGTCTTGTGATCGCAAAAAGGACTCAAAAACCCCGCGTGTCAGAGAGGCTTCTCATGCCGAGCTAAATCCCGGTTTGGACATTTTAAACCACAAAAACACAAAAATAACCCAAATAATTGGAAGAAAGTACTAAGAGGCGTGCCTAGACAGTCATAAGGGCCTCAAGCCCCCTCATCCTACTCATCATATATAAAATCAGCCCTCAAAAGAAGCCTCAGCCTCAAACCCCAGCACTATCATAACACCAAAACACTTTCTTATTAGCAAAAGTAGAAAGAAAGATTAGATTCAGTATGGAAAATTCAAGTAATATTATTTAAACTTATTAACGCCCAAATGGGTTTGCCACCCACGATGAGGGCTTTTTTTTCTCTTTTCTTTTTTCTTTTTTTAAGGTCACTTAGCTTGACCGATGGATCCCCCATACTTGAGACTTGGTCAAGGGGGGAGCGATAGAAAATTGGGGAGAAGAACAGAAAAGAACACACAACCTCTCTAAATTTGGAGTAGTTAAAATAGTGAGTGAGTTTGTCTCCCATGATTCAAACCAATTCGGGCTTTTTGAAGGAATGCTGGGGTGCTTTCAAGCCCGATTCCGCCAAAATCCCCCCCGCCCGATATGATTAATAAGGAGGGAGGGAGAAGGAGGAGTGAGAGGTGATTTCCGACTTATAAGCAAAGGAAACAAAGAAAAAGAAGAAACACCGTGATTGAAAACTTTGTCTTCATTTTCGGATAATGATAATGATTATGATTATTGTGAAAATGGGAAGTAAAGTATATTAATCTCGGGGGGGAAGGAAGAAAGAGAAGGAAAAGAGAAATGGGATAAAAGAAGAACAACAAAAGAGTATTAGTACAGTCATGCTACGGAAATAAAATGGATAGATAGATATAGTGAAGTTGCAAGTTATGTTCGGGGGGGGATAGGATATTATGTGATGCTAGTGCAAGTGTTTGAATGAGTATTTGCAATAGACCAAAGGTAAAGAAAGTTTCTCGTATATTTTTTAGATTGATTCTTCTTTCATCTTACACATGGGCATATCCTCGGTTCGTTAATAATTTACTATTCGTTTAAATCTTTGTTTCTATCTCCGGAACAAAAGGAGAAGAACAAGGAAGAAAGAAAGAAAGAAAAAAGAGGTAAGAAAAAGAAAGAAGAAGAGAAGATGAATCATCATGATCGTGATCCGAGAATCCATTAGAAGGAATAATGAAAAAGTCCGAAAATTCCAAAAATGAGGGCCGGGGGGGGGGGGGGGAGGGCGCGGGGGGGGATTTTGTAAATGATAGTCGGGACGGGGTTGGGGGACGGGGGATTGTTTGTCAGTGGGCAAAAATATATTAGGCACATTACGGGGAGGTTACACAAAACCCCTTCCACCACATCAATGGTTGAATCTCCCGAATAATCGGGCGATGATTATAGATATGATGAACATAATCACATGAAATGATTCGAATCGGGACGGGATGTTCGGTTAGAAACGGTGAGCGGGGAGGTTTAGGAAAGAATATCGTTTTTATCTTCCCGATACAACCAGAGTCGAATCGATAGTATGAGTCGGAAATCATCTCTCTTAATACCGGGATGGTTTTTTGATTTCATCACCATCAAGAACGCGAGAAAAAAAATGTCATTTGCCTCCATAAAGACGAACAGTCTCTTTTATACGGAGAAGTCATATCTCGATCCCGGGAGGGATGCTGGGTTAGGACGAAGATGCGCCCGCAGTGTAGGGATAGGAGATGGAGAGAAAAAGAGGAAAGAGGGAATGGAATGGGGGAACATGAAGAGAAAGAGAAAGATACTGAAAGAAGGAAAAGATCCCATCGGGTTTAAGGATTTTTTCCAGAATTTTATCGTCATTCGGGGGACAGGGAGGATCGGGGAGGGAAGAAGAGGAAGACGTTATCGTTTAAATTTTTTTAATAGCAAAAAAACTTTTACACAAAAAAAAAAAAAAAACAAAATATCTCCCTCCGGCGGATCAATTCCCGGTTTTGGAGGAAAATTTTTTGGGTTGGAAAGGTTTTGAGGTGGAAAAATTGCTTTGATACTTGAGTGTGGGAAGAAGTCGGAAAAGGAGAAAGGGAAGCGTAATTTGGGGAGAACGTTAAGAGAAAGATGTGGAGTACGAAAAGAGCTGATTCTACCGGTTTGTTGGGTGTTGTGATATTGTTTAGCGTTTGTGTGGTGTGAAACTACATCAAGAAGAGTAATCGATCTTCTTTCGAGAATCAATAACTCGAAAAAGTACTCGACGAAAGAAAAGAAGAAAGGAAAAGATTCTAAAAGATTTCAGATTCACATTTATTTCAAAGACTTTCCATTTTCCCGGTGGATGGGCGGTGAATTGTATTCGGTTTTGTCTTTCTCCTCTTCAATCACTATTTGTATATCCTTAGTGGATCTTTGTTGGGAGTTGGTTGGTCGGGTTGGTTTGGGTGTTGGGGTTGTTGGGGCGGCATGACATAGATCAAAGACTGAGGATATTAATTTATTTGGGGATTACGAGCGAATTTTAGATAAGAGGAATAATTTACTCAAATTTTTATTATGGTTATCGTAACACCTCTTTGGAAAAAATGGACCTTCACTCATTACTCGGAGGTTTAATAAATTACTTTCACATCGATTATCGAAAGGCAATAAATCGAGATAAGAGAGATAAAGAGAGGGTTTTTAGAAGAGAGGGTATTAAGAGTAAGTGAAGGAGGACGAGTCAAGAGACCACAGATGAAGAGCTTGAGCGGTTTATAACTAGGAGACACTAGCTAAGGGAAAGTAAATGATAAGTTAGGTAGAAGATCATTATTAATGTATTCTTTTGGTTGAAGGAAGAGATGACACGAGCGAAGCTCATATGGGGGAGGCAAAGGGCAAAAAAATCAACTCACTACGGAAAGTTTCAGAATCTTCGGACTCCCACATCTCCCTCAATTAGGATTTTTTATGTTTGGTCAAGGGTCTCGAATTGTTCAATAATTTCTCTTGAAGAATAACGTCTTGGATTTGAAGAATATTTTCTAAGTCAAACTCTTCCTTCTCTTGATCAACATCATTCACCTCCTCTAAGCTAACGATCTCCAAATCAGGAGGTGATGCTTCAACGTACTCGATGTCCTCAAAATCATCGTCATCACTTGAAGTATCATCATCGTTGGAATTGACGACAATCTCAGAGTGATCTTTGAAAGCTTTAAGAGGGGTAGGGTTGTCACAAAGAGGCACATCACACACACCGTCGGAAATACCCTCGGACTCACTTGGGATTGGGACAAGGTTCTCAACACTAGGAATTGTGTCAAGATGCTCGTCCCCTATTATAAGAGAGTCCGATTTGGGTAAATCGGGAGTGATTGCGGAGGAGAATTTCTTAAGATATTCTTGTGTAGCAAAAGAATACTCGTCGTCATCATCATTGTAGCAAATGGGAATCTTCCAATATTGATCTTTAGCCGCTTGATCTTCCGCAATTCGCTTATCTTCTTCATTGTTTTGCAAATATTGACCAACCATATCACATATGGATGTCATTTGCTCCATAAGCTTATTTTGAGAATTGAGAAACTCATTTTGAGAATTGAGAAGGCTATTTTGAGCATTGAAGATTGGATGATTGACGGTATATTGCGGGGGTTGAAATTGGTCAAAACCGAAAGAATTAGAATCATAGCACGGATTTTGCTCATGATAATAGTCTTCATTCATCGGTTGACATTGAAAAGTCTCATGAGGACCCCCGCAATTTTCACAACAAAGATATTGTTGTTGAAAATCATGAAAATCTTGCGGGAAATTAAAATCTTGATTGTAACACGGTTCCGGATAGATAAACGGAACTTGAGGTGTACAATAGTGACCATAACGAGCATCGTTCCCGCAAAATTCACAAGAATAGATAGGAGGTTGTGGAGGTGGGTTGAAAACGTTAGGAGAATCATCAACAAAGTTAGGTTTTGAAACGTAAGGTAATGAATTTTCTTTTTCGGAATAGCACGTCGGATCAAAACTTGGCAAAGTTTGTGGGAGCTCATCAATGGTTTGATTGCATGGTTCCGGATTAGAGATAATCGGAGCTTTCGGTGGACAATTATAACCAATATGAGCACCTTTCCCACAAGACTTACAAGTGCATCGTTGACAAAAGATTCCATCTAACGAATCACCACACTCGTAACAACAATTGTGGTTAATTTGTGGAGGACTTTGCGAGGAATTTTCACCGGGGTCCTGTTTGACAACGAATGGCTCTCGAGGAGCATTAACAACGTTGGTATCGTCATCGGATGACTCGGAAGTGTTTAGAAGGTCTTGGTTAATTCCATTTTCATGACAAGTTGTAAACCAAACTTCCTTTAATTTCTTCCGCCATAGAGCACATCCTTGACAAGATGGACCTTCAACCGGGTTTCCACACTTTGCACAAAGTATAGGAGGTCGTTGAGACGAGTCGGGCGTTTTATTAGGATCACGAACGAACTTGTCTACGAGACCCCCTTTAGAACAACCACATGATTTATTGTACAAAGCTCCACAAGACGAACACTCCATAATCGTGTAAAGAGGATTTAAACGATAATCGAGGGACGCCATAAGAACTAAAAATAGAGGGATAAGAAGAAGAATTAAATGGCAAAGAGGTTAAAGGAGATTATTTTTGGATTTTCGAGTTTTTTAAACATCATATTTTATTAACGGACAAAACGAGATTGAATAACTTAAACCGATAATCAACTTGCTTCACGGTAGCTCTCTAAAGAAAACGCCAAAGGAAGCGGAGAGTAGGAACAGCGCGAGCTATTAAAAACCTTTCTCCTTTAGGACGTAGTTCCTCGAAAAACAACTCCTCCTTAATACCCCTCTTAATAGTTTGTTAATCTCTTAAAAGGTGAGCGTATTTCCACAATGACACAATATAGAGCAAGTTTTAAATCTTTTGTTCGGGAACTTATTATGATAATGCTTCAGTTGAAAGCATTATATTGATGATGATTTTTATTTGTTTTTATAGACAATGTTTTTATATTTTTGATTTTTGATTTTTTTTTTTTTTGTTTTTATAATTATACTAATAAAAGAAAAGTGAAAAAAATATTTTTGTATTTTTGTATTTTTATAATAATAAGAAGAAAATATTCACAAACGGAAAACAATAACTTCACGAGAAAAAAGGGAGAAGGGTCTTATCAATCACTAATCGTCAAACCGTAACGATATTGTCGCAACACACCTCCCCGGCAGCGGCGCCAAAATGATATTTAACTTTTCAGGGTTAATTATATCAAATATATAGTATAGTATTACCGGAAGTATCGGTTTCTCGCTCCGTTATCCACAAAGTTTAAAACCGGACACGGGTCGTTTCTCCCCGACGAGGCGTGAAATTGACGGTTACGTTATTGGTTTGACTCTTGGATGCTTGAATAATCAAAGATTTGATTGGGTTTTCTAAATCTACGGGAAATTAATGCAATTTATACTAAGGAAAACCTAAGTCTACGGGAAAAACAATAAAAGGCACGGGAAATTAAACTTAAAACTACGGGAAAGCATAAAAAGGAAATTAAATAACTTAAAAATCTACGGGAAGCATAAATAAGGCATAAAAGGAAATCCTAAGTCTACGGGAGCATAAAATTAAGGCAATTAGGCTTAAATCACAAAAACGAGAACGGAAATTAAAAACGAACGCGACTAAAAACCTAAAATATGAAAAATTAATCCTAAAGTGAATTTTTTTACTTTTCCTAATATTAATTGACTAAAAAGTAAGAATAAAGAAAACTAGAACGAAAACGGAGTTAAATTGAGCTAGAAAATACGAAAAACGAGCACGGGAACGAATCCCGCTCTTTAAAAAATAAAAAAATTCTGAAAAATTTAGGGAAAATCAATTAAACTATGAAGGTTCTGAGAAAAATGAGAAACTGAAAATTTGGCTTAAAAATAAGCTGTTATTAAGCTTAAAAGGGCTGATGGCTTAATGGGCTGGTTTGGGCTTATATATTTAATAAAACAAACTCATACCGGATGAGCTATTGTAGCACAGCGGTATGAGTTTGTGTGTGTGGGGGCTTTGAAAAGGGGGAGGTCCAGGGTTCGAATCCTGGCCTCTTCCTTTTTAATAAAACTTTTTTTTAAAACTTATAAATGACACGAAAATAAGCAAATTTAAAAAATACAACTTTTTACAAACACCCAAATAAGCTGGTAAAATAAGCACAAAGAGGGGCAGAACACACTTTTTCACTAAGGACTGCTAAGCTAAACTGCTAGGGCTTATATGGACATAATAAGCTAAGATATAAAAGAAATAAGCAAATCAGGTTACTAGCTACACTAAATAAGCAGAAAAGAGCAAAAATAAGCACAAGGAATAAGACTAATAAGAAGAAAAATAAGCAAATGGAAGGGCAGACTAGCTATATTAACTAAGTCCTAAAAGGCTTAACCTGCTAGGGAGCTTAAGGGAAAAATAAGCTAAGGAAAGGGAAAACTAAGCATGGATCCTAAGGTCCTACACCTAATAAGCTAAAGGCATGAAAATAAGCTAAGGAAATAAGGCTATTAAGCACAAAAAATCAAAATAAGCTAAGGGGCCTAAGGGTGCATACACAACAGTCCTAAGGGCTCACTTTGGGCTTAAATTTTAAGCTGCTAAAGGGCTTCTTAAGGCTTAAGGTTGCCAAGGCTTAAAGCTCAGCTTATGAGCTTCCTAAAAATGCAAAATAAAACTAGGGGTTAAGACTAAAATAAGCTAATAAAAGGCTGAGAAACAAGCAGATTGCACCAGGGGAGGTTTTCTAGTAAAAAGGACTAAAAGCTAGCTTATGAATAAGCCATTAAATAAGCTCCTAAAAGTTAACCAACCCCAAACAGATTTAGAATGGCTTCTAATGAGCTTATGCTCAAAATTTGGAAAGCTACAAACCATTTTTAAGGTCTGATTTTTAAAAGTGAAAAGGGGTCTTTTGAAAACAAATAAGGTGACTTAACAAAGTTTTGACCCAACACAAGGAAAACTAAATGACTATTACTAATACAATAAGACACCTAAGAAGACCCTAAAACAAGTTAAAAAGAAAGAGATTTGAAAGCTTAACTTAATAAGCAACCTATAAGCTGTTTTGGTATCACAGCTTAAGACTCTATTAGACAACACTTAAAAACAGCTTTTTTAAACTTAAAAAAATTGAAAAACAAGATTAAAACTGACCAATATTGCTTGTTGAATTTGACTTAATGACCCATTTGGTTTTAAAAACACTTTTTACTGACATTGTCATCTCTGATTGGCCAGCCGCTGCCCAAAAAACAACCGTCGTATGAATAGTACCTAATCGTGACCAATCATTTAGTTATGACCACGTGACAACACCTGATGGTGCCAACGAGCTTGCCAGCAGTCCACCAGAGCCACACCGGTCAACGGTGGGCAGTCAATGTACGTTGTTAGTCAAACAGCGGTGGAAACACCGTCATGCGTCGGCGGACGCACCGCCGGACCCCCGTCCGGCACCACCGTCAACGGTAGGGGGGGTTTTGACCGCCAGTCAACCGGTGGGTCATGGCGGGTCTTGGGCCGGGTCTAGGCCGAGTCTGGATCGGGTCTGGATCGGGTCTTGGGTCGGGTCTGGATCGGGTCGGGTCTGGGTCCGTCACGTGGCATGCCACGTGGTGCCACGTGACAGCTGACGTGGCGTAGAGGGGATATAACCCTCCTGCGTTTCGAACCCTTGACCTCTTGGTATGAGTTTTAACTCATATAATGAAACCAACTACACTAGGCAGTGTTTCATTTATATAACACCAAATGTAATATATAACCCTCTTTTGGCCAGGTTCAATTATACTAGTATTAAAGGTTCAAACAGGGACAAAAAAGGTTCAAAATAAAAAGGTTCAAATATGAAAGGCCGGTACCGTTAGACTCGTAATTTCGTGCTCTTTCCAATGGTGTGATCAAGGAAAATTAACGACTTCGTTTCGACCTCGATAAACGTGAAAACGTCATCGAAAGTCACCCGAAAATTACCGTTTTTGCTTTGTTTTCAATCCTTTGTACTTGTAAGACATAAAAACACAATACAAACATATTTATCTATATTTTAGTGTTTTAGTCCGTTTATTAGCATTTTCAGGGGTACAAATGATGTGTGTTTTAGCACATATCAATACACGAAGTATATATAGTACGATTAATGGTTAAATCATATCTTATAGGTTGTGCATTCAGAAAATCCACTATTTATTCAAACCCATCACTTTCTTCGGGTTTAGACAAAAATGCGATCATATTGTGAGTATCTGCAATCTTTAGATTCGCCATTTGTGTTGGGTATTGATAATGGATGATAAAATTGAGTTAGGGTTTGTAGTTAGAGAGTATTCGAAAGATTAAACTCATTAAATATTTGAATTGAAACCCATAATCGAATATTTATGAAAATACCTCACAACATTAACTTAGAACCACATTATAAGTTTTAATGCCTTATAAGCCCCCCCCAGCAACATTAACTTAGAACCAACAGTAGTAAGTTATGCCTAGCAGCATTAACTTTGAGTCACAAGTTTTAACTCTAATTCCATTCCAAAAAGCGTTTCCATCATCAATCTAATACTTTTCTTTGCTTTTCCTGCAAAATGTTAGTCCAAAAACAAAGAAAACACAAGCGATAGCAATTTTTACAATTATCACAATATTAATTATACCAAGCATATAATTATATACAAAATGTAAAACTCAGTAGTATTAGGAGTAATAACAAGCAGTACTAAAAAATTTTAAAAATTAAAACTTAAAACTTTAACGGCAAAAACTTCTAATGACAAGAAATAACATACTAATTCATAACAAAACTCCTACAAAAACATAAAGAGATGAAAAGACTTAAAGATTCATACATCAATACTAACACTCAAATATTAGAAACTACATTACAATCAAAAGCTTTGTAAGCACATCTGCACATTTTGTCATATGGATTTTGACCATTTGAATCAATTACTATTCATTGCAATCTCTAACAAAATGAGGGCCTGATCAAATATGCTTGTTTTTAATGAAAACAGGATTATTAATTAAGCAAATAGTACTGTTATTAAACCAATAAAGATCTTGGTATGCATAAATTGTACCATAATCAAGTAGTTGATTTTGATCACAAAAGCACTTGCCCACAACAACTAAAGCAGCCACATACTCAGCATTCCCTATTGTGTTTTCGCAAACCACTGTACGTTTATTTTGCACTAGCGATGATATATTTCTACATCCAAGAATATAGACAACCTCCTGTTGTATGACTTCGGTATCCAAGCTTGCTCCACCAGCATAATCACTATCATGTATGCTACCAAACAAACGGAGAAATCTATTGGATACCAAAGGCCTAATTTTGTTGACCTTTTAAGTACCTAAAAATTCTTTTCATAGCATGAAGATGTGAAACCTTTAGATTGACTTGGTATCTAACATAGGCACACACTGCAAACATGATATCAGGTCTTGAAGATGTAAGATACATCAATGAACCAATCATTGACCTATACATATAAACATCCACTTCTTCACCATCTTTATCCTTGAGCAAAGGCTTTTGAGTTTCCATTGGTGTGCTTGTAGTCTTGACTTCTATAAACCCAAATTTCTTTAAAATTCCAACAACATATATATCTTGACTAATAAATATGCCATCCTTCTTCTGCTGCACTTGTAATCCTAAGAAGAATGTAAGTTTTCCTATAGAACTCATCCGAAATTTCTCATGCATCAACTTCTCAAATGCATTGCATAGCATCCCTTCTTGTCTGAACCAAAGATGATATCATCCACATAAACTTAGACCAGCAAAATATCACCTTTGTGCCTTTTGATGAATAAGGTCTTGTCAATTTTTCCTCTTTGAAACCCATTGTCCAACAGATATGTTGACAAGGTTTCATACCAAGCTCTAGGAGCTTGATGTAGTCCATACAGTGCTTATTCAACCTTGTATACTCTATCAGGAAAGTCTGGATCTTCAAAACCTGGTGGTTGACCTACAACACCTCTACTTTAATCTTTCCCATAATGAGAAACGCACTTTTTACATCCATTGATACACCAAAAATTTTAAATGAAGCATAAGCAAAATACCTAATTGCTTCAATTCTTGCAACAAGGGCAAGACTCATCATTAGTCAATCCCTGCTTCTTGTGTGTACCCATGAGAAACCAATCTTGCTTTATTTCTTATCACAATTCCCCTTTCATCATTTTTATTCCTGAAACCCCATTTAGTGCCTATACCTCTTTTTCCATTTGGTAAATCCACTAAAGTCTAAACTTCTTGTAACTTGAATTGTAGAAGCTCTTCCTACATAGCCTCTATCCAGCTTGGATCCTTCAATGCATGAATTACCTTTTTGAGTTTCTTCCTGTGATAAAAAAGCTAAGCAAACAAAGCAGTTTTGAAGGTCTTTTTGATTTTATTCTTTTGTTGAATAGAGTTCAAACAAACCCATGTTCCATCCAATTTCTTTGGACATCTTTCTTGTTATGTGGCTGATTGCAAATCTCTAATCACTTGATCAAAAGGATGATCTTTATTGAATCTGTAGTATGGGAATAGGACTTGACTTGGATTGTTGGTATCCAAATTGTTTTATGTCACCCTCGATGCAACCATCATCTTCATATCAATTAAAGGTCAAATATGCTAAATAATTTCCTCAAAGGGGCATATTTTGATCAAATGGAAGTTCAATGCTTGTTTTTCTACCAACAACATTAACTTCATTTGTGCTAGCAGCATTAACATTGTTAGTGTTGTTGAACATTATCATCCTCTCTTGATCATTACATTCAACATACTTTCTGGATCTTCAGTAACCGTTCTTATTCCATCATCACTTAAAGGTTTGGATCCATCATCATGAGAACTCTTTGGATCTTAGGAATATGGTGGATCAGCAGTCCATAATGGTAGCAAAATGTAATCTTTGACAGGTTCTGTCTCCTTTCTAGCTTGACCTGCATTATCACTTGCTTTTGTACCTGCAAAACCATTAGACTGTGTACCTGCAATAATTGGCTCATAATTCATTGTTCTTTAAGCTCAATATCAAATAGCCAATCTGGTCCACTACCTACAACATTAGGTGTATTCTCACTAAACCTAATATGCAAGTTTCTTTCACTATCCTGTTCTACTATTGAATACTCTAAAGGCTTTACTATTCAAAGAGTATCCAACAAAGAAACCTTCATCAGCCTTACCATCAAATTTGCCTAAGTGATCTATGGTATTAAGAATAGTAACAGGACACCTAAATGGTCTCATAAAACTTAAAGTTGGTGTTCTACATGAAAAAGTTCATATGGGGTCTTGTTATGAGGCTTAACTACTAACACTCTATTTTGCACAACAAGCAATAATTACTGCTTCTCTCCTGCCCCAAAAAGTAGTTGGCAACTTAGAATTAGCTAGCATAGTCCTAGCAGCCTCAATTAGTATCTTATTCCTCCTTTCAGCAACTCCATTTTGTTGAGGAGTTCTAGCTACACTAAATTGTCTTAAAATACCCTTCATCTTACAAAACTAATTCATTTCTTTGTTTTTGAATTCAGTTACTAATAGCACACCTACATCACCATAACCTTGTGATCACTAGATTTCTATGCCCAGTATATAAAGGACTTAAGAATGCACTTAGTCTCATCCTTAGTAGCTAGAAAGAAAACCCATGTAAACCTACTAAAATCATCTGTGACAACTAGGCAATACATTTTCTTTATAAGGCTTTTTACAAATGTTGGACCAAACAAATCCATATGCAACAAATGTAAAGGAAGACTGATTGAGTTCTCTGTTTTGGACTTACAAGAGTATTGTTGGCTTTCCTTTTGACAAGCAACACATTTTTTTGATAATTTCAAAAAGTTTGAAGTACAACCTCTTACAAGATATCCTATAACCAAATTTATTCATGTTTTAAATTTTTAAGTGACCTAGCCTTCAATGCCAAAGTTTTATATTCATACAAGATGTGGCTTTTGCAAAAAGGCAAGTTAAACCTCCTTTAGGAACTATGTTCTTTAAATCAATACTATACATATTGTTCTTTCTAGGAACTCTAAGTAAAACTTGACTTTCATCAATTAACTTAAAGTTTGGAGATAAAACAATACATTCAGTGTCATTAAAAAGAACACTATTCTTTTTATCACACATTTGTGAGACACTAAAGAGATTAAACTTACACATTTTCAAAATCAAGATTACCAGTTTTAATGGTACATTTTCCTGTAATTTTCCCTCCTTTGGGGTTCCCTCCAAAAGCAACATATCCTCTATCTATTTCTTTTTATCCTTCATCTATCTCTTCATAGTTTGTAAGATAGGACATGTTCCCTGTCATGTGCCTTGAGCATCCACTATCAATCACTCCTTCATCCTGTAAATCCATTTGTGGATTGCCTTGCACATTAGATAAGAAAATCAGTTTCTTTTAGGGACCCAAGCCATCACTGACTTGGATCTGCCTTATGCATCAATATAATCAAACTTCTTTAGGGTGATTGATGCACTGTTGTGTTTATAAACATGGTCTAAAACTTTAGTCTTTGGTTTCCAAACCCAACTTAACAACATTAAAACTATTTCCCTTAACCGCATTAACTACTACATTTGGCCTAGCAGTATTAATTTTTTTACCACTAACAGTATTAACCCTTTGATCAATATTACTATTTTTGAATGTTGTGTTCTTATGAATGGGCCTCTTAATAGTTGAATGTGCTATTTTAGAAAGATATGACATTGATCTAGCAGCATTCACTATTGTTTTTGAGTGAGCAGTATTAACTTGTCTAGCAGTATTAACTGATACTAAACCAGACTTCATTAGTACTGCTGTTGGAACCATGTTCTTTTTAGCACATGGGTGAGTCTTTTTAGCAAAGTTTTGATGATTCAATCTTTGAGTATTGTTCCAAACAGGTTTTACCATCCTTTGATTTTGAAACTGTTTTTGATGGTAATTGCAATCAACTTGCAAATGATCAAAGCTTCCACACACATAACATGCCTTATTAAACATCTCAAAATTGCTTCTTAGTTTTTAAGATATCATATTGTTCCAATTTCTTTGATTGCCTCTTGGACTGTAAGTGTTTTGTCTATGTTTCTCAACTTGTTTAACAGTTTTCCTAGAAGTTTTCTCTTGTTTCTTATGTTTGACAAACTCTATCTTAGCAATACTAGGCTTAACTGTTTTCTTCTCAGTTTTAGTTCGAGACACATTTTCTTCCTCACTATCTGACACTTAATCTTCAATAATTGGGGAATCATCAAACTTCCTAACTACCTTAGACACTTCTTCATCAAACTTTTTGTTCTCAACTACAGGCTTATAAACAAAATCAAGTTTTGAAGGCATGAAATTTCCTGTGTAGGGAGGTGGAACTGCATTATATTTTTCATAGCCTAAACCTTTCTTGCAATTATCAACAACTTGACACTCTAGGAGCTTGTTTAAACTATTAGATGCATTTTCAAATTTATCTACATTAAATTGAATGCTATCTTTTTCTTTTTGAATTTTTTCAAGCTTCTTCCTAAGCTCTCTAATAGTTATTTCTCCTACTTGAATATCCCATTTTAAGCCATTAATGTTTTCTATATAAAATAGACTCATTTGCTTTATAAACTTCAAGTTTTTCTTCCACAGACTTTAAACCTGTCTTATAACCTAAAACCATTAACTCAAATTTCTTTAAATCTTTTAATAGTTAATCATTTTGATATTTAAGAAGTTCAACAGTTTCCAAACAAGATTTTGAACAAATAGATTCATTGGATACCTTTGAGTCAGATGCGAAAGCCATGAGTGCATAATTAGGCCCATCATCTGCCTGATCACTCCAGTCATATCCACCAAGACCATCACATGACACCAAAGCTATGGAAGTAGATGTTTCCACAGGCACACTCCTTCTTGAGCTTTCCTTGTTCTTGTTGTCTTGATTTCTTGGAGCTATGCACTCCCTAGCAAAATATCTCCTCTTGTGGTAGTTGTAGCACTCCACTTTAGGCTTATCAAAACCAATAGTCTCATTGCTATTAACAGTAACATTCCTTCCTGTATTCTTCAAAAACCTTCTTGCCCTTATAGTCAACATGGCCATTTGCTATCTCAAATCCATCTCTTCCATGTCATCTGGATGGATTTATTGCAAGTCCTCATGTACAAGTTGAGGACTATTTGGTTGACTAGCAAAGAATGAACAAATAATAGCATTACTCAAGTTATCAATATTTGTAGAGTTAGCAGCATTAACTTGAGTGCTAACAGTAGAAACTCCATGAGCAGTATTAACTACTTAAGCAGTATTAACTACTCCATTAGTGCTGCTTGTGTTGTTATTTGAAGAGGACACAATAGCCATGTTCTGTGTACTTGAACTTGAGCTAGACATCCCTTTAACTTCTGGTTCATACACCTTGAGGTTGTTGTAGAGATCATCCATGCTGATTGTATCTAAATCAGCTTTATTCCTCCACACAACAGCATGTGTGTTCTACTCAGGAGACAAACTTCTTAATAACTTTTGATTAACATCTTCTTGTGAAATCTTTTCACCCAAAAGCTCCAACTGACTCACAAGCTTTTGAAGCCTATCAAAAGTTTGATCAAGCATATCTGAGCTTGGAGCAGTGAAGTTTTCATATTGCTGCTTTAAGAGATTCCTTTGAGTCTTTTTTGTAGCTTCATTCCCACCAAATCTCTTTTCAACAGCTTCCAGCAACTTCTTAGCATCCTTTATAGAGTTAAACTTTAACTGATGTTCATTAGGAATGCCTATCATTAAGTTGCTTCTAGCTTTCACCTCTAATCTTCTCCGAGCCTTTTCTTTAGCAGTTGTAATAGGTATCTCTATCAAAACACCTTACATAGTTGTTGTTTTTGGCAAGGTTGCACCATTCTTTATGACTTCCCACAATGCATAGTCTATCATCTGGATATATTGTTCAATCTTCATCCTCCAGATCTCATACTCACCAGGTTTGAGCATGGGAACTTTAGACGCAGCCATCATGTGTGCAGAATCTTGATCCATATCTTAAAAAAAAGATCTTATGTATAAAAATAGGTTCTTCACTTTCAAAGCTTCTTAACAAGCTCTGATACCACTTGTTGATCCCACTTTAATAGATCGAATTCTTTAAGCTTGTTTAAGGATTAGTTATATTATATAAATCTAACACAACTATAGTTGAAACTTTGTTTGAATGTATTAAAGATTATGCGGAATCTAGTCTTTAATATTAAGAAGAATTATCAATAAAATAGTAATTCAAAACAAATAAGCTCCAATATTATTAATGATATTATAACGAATACTCTCAAAGTAATAGGGTTACAAAGACCTTGAAGCTATGAATTATACGACTAAGATTGATAAAAGATTATTTTGATACGTATAAAACTCTATGCCCTAGGACCTCCTTTTATACACCAAGGAGTCCTACTCGGCTTGCAATACTTTCCTAAGTATATTAAATCTTTTCTATAAATAACTAATACATATCAAGTAAGCAATACTAACAAACAGTACTAACTTAATACTAGCAGTACTAACTACTTAGAATATTTTGTTGAGCAGTAGTAACTCTTCAGCATCATTAACTTGATATTCACTAGCAGTAGTAACTTTGTACTAGCAGTACTAACTTCATGCAATCTTTGTACTAGAAGTAATAACTTTTACTAGCAACATTAACTTCAACTGAGCAGTCTTAACTTTATACTAGTAGTACTAACTAGGTAATAGTAGTAGTAAACACTCGACATATTTTCTTTGAAGTTCATGAGCAGTACTAACTTCATCAGAGCAGTATTAACATAAACTTAAGCAGCAGTAATTCAAACAACATCAAGAAGACTTTTAATCCCAACAACATCCCCGATTCCATGTGTTAGTGGAATCAAATACTATGCTATTTTCTTAGATTATTTTTCGCATTATCTTTGGTTCTATCCTTTGCGTCATAAATCAGAGTTATTTGCTAAGTTTATTGAATTTCATGCAAGCAATTTAGTGTTGATATTAAGTCCTTGCAGTGTGACCACGGGGGTGAATTTGATAATACTCGTTTTCATACCCTTTTTCGCCAACATGGCATACAATTCCATTTTTCATGTCCTAAAACATCCTAACAAAACGAGAAATCGAAACGTATGCTTCACAAATAACCTTGTCCGCACCATATTATTTCAAGCCCACATCCCTCCTATTTATTAAGTCGAAGAACTTAATATGGCAACATACCTTTTAAATGTCTTACCCTCTACGACCATTAAAGATGAAACACCTTTTACCAAACTATACCATAAAAAACCCATTTATCATGATCTTCATATATTTGGGTGTCTTTGCTACCCCATTTACATGTTGACCACAAGTTACAACAACGGTTCACGCCTTGTATTTTTTTCGGATACCCATCTCATCATCGCGGATACCGATGTCTTGACTTAACCACCAAAAAAATTATCATTTCCCATCATGTAACCTTTGATGAGGATATTTTTCCTTTTAAATCCATGACCTACACTCCACTGTCTAATTATGATTTTTTTTACTTAACAATTTATTGCATACACCAAATTTAGCTCCTACTACACCACCTCACCCACCTATTGATACTACGCCACCTTTAGCTCCTATACCGATTTTTGACCCAACTTCCCTTGCCACGCCACCTTCCATTCCTTAGCGAGCCCAACCAGCTCCACCTTAAACGCAGTCACAACCTCTTTCTTTGACCCAAACACTTAGCCCACCATCACCTGAACACCCCTCTCCTCACACACAAGCCAATCTGTCCCACTTTACAGCCGGCCCACTCAACCCAATAGCCTAATCCACCTGTTAATCCTACTATTCAAATAACTGCACCCGCTCCTGATACTGTGCCATTATCTAATACTCACCGATGGTCACTCGTGCAAAGGATGGTATCTCTAAACCCATTGATCAGTTGAGTCTTCACACTACCACTAACTCGCCCCTTCCTTGATCTCATGTTCATGCCCTTTCTAACCCAAATTGGCAAAAGGATATGTTAGATTAATATAATGCTTTAATTACTAACGATACGTGTGCTTATGCCCCGTCCAGCTAACGTTAATATTGTGAGATCTATGTGGCTTTTTAGGCGTAAGTATCATGCAGATGGATCTCTGAGTCGCTATAAGGCTCGCCTAGTGGCGAATGGCCATAGTCAGCAGCAGAGAATTGATTGTAATAAGACTTTTAGTCTAGTTGTTAAACCGGCCACTATATGTACTATTTTGAGTATTGATGTGTCTCGCAGCAGGCCTATTCATCAATTAGAATTGAAGAATGCTTTTCTTCATGGTCATTTATCAGAGACGGTTTATATGCATCAGCCTCTAGGGTTTGTGGATCATCAAAGACCGGATTATGTGTGTCATCTACAACGTTCATTATATGGGCTTAAGCAAGCCCCTATGCTTGGTTTCAGTGCTTTGCTAGTTATACTACTCGAGTTAGTTTTCAGCATAATAAAACTGAATCTTCTTTATATATATTTCATCATGGTTCTAACATTGCTTAGTTGATGCTTTATGTGGATGATATTATACTTACATCTTCGTCTTCAGCGTTCTTACAACGGGTTATTGCATCGTTATATGGTGAGTTTGCTATGACGGACCTTGGTTTGTTGAATTATTTTATTGGTATTTCTGCTAAGCTGTCATCTGAAGGTTTATTTTTATCGCAGTCTACTTATGCTGAGGAAATTCTTGAGCGTGCACATATGCAGAAGTGTAATCCATGCAAGACTCTTGTGGATATTGAGTCTAAATTAGGAGCTGATGGTCATCCTGTGAGTAATCCTACATTATATCGGAGCTTGGCTGGTGCGCTTCAGTATCTCACATTTACCCGCCCTGACATTTCTTACGCAGTTCAGCAGGTTTGTCTTTACATGCATGATCCACGAGAACCACATCTGGCTGCTTTAAAGGGTATTTTACGCTATGTGCGCGATACTATTGATCACGGTGTGTTGTCTACATCTCAGCTTACTAGTTATATTGATGCTGACTGGGCTGGTTGTCCGGTTACTCGTCGATCTACCTCAGGTTATTGTGTTTTTTTGGTGATAACTTGTTGTCATGGTCTTCCAAGCGGCAAGTTACCTTGTCTCGCTCTAGTGTTGAAGCAAAATATAAGGGTGTCGCTAATGTGGTTGCTGAGACTGCTTGGGTACGTAATCTTTTACGTGAGCTTCATGCTCCTATGTTTATCACCACATTGGTTTATTATGATAATGTTAGTGCCGTTTATTTGTCTACTAACCTGGTTCAACACCAGCGTACTAAGCATATTGAGATCGATATACATTTTGTTCGTGATTTTGTGGCTTATGGACAAGTTCATGTTCTTCATGTTCTTTCGCGGTTTATATCTTTACTAAAGGCCTCCCGAGTGCATTATTTCTAGAGTTTCGATCTAGCTTGAACGTCTGAAGACCTCTCGTTCAAACTGCGAGGGTGTATTAGATGACATATTAGGCCCAATTATATTTGATTAAGGGCGTAGCCCATTGATAACGCTCATTTTATACATATTTCTATATGTGTTATCTGTAACAACCCGAGTTTCATGACGCGTATGACGATCGCGAATTCGACGTCATAATTATTATTTTATAAATTCGTGTGAGCGAACGTCGACATTTAAATTTTTTTTTGTCGTAAATAATTATTTTCGTATTTTAATACGAACGGAAATTAGAAATTTTTATTTTTGATGTTTCGCGAGTCAACGTTTGACCGCATGTTCGTTAAACGTTATAAGCAACATAAAAATTTTCGACGCATCTCGTTATTATTTTTTTTAAATCGCAAATTTATTATTTTTACGAATGTCGTATTTTGTTCTTTGTCTTGAGCCGGACTCGCGTTTTTAAAGTGTACACATCTTATTAAATGTTTTGAACTAAAATAAACCGTGACGAAATAAAAATAATTACGAAAGTAATTAACGAGAGTTGTGGTCGGTTATAAGTTTGAACCAAACGCCCCTTGGTGACTAATTTTGATAAACTTTGGAGGAATGAGGGACTAATTTTGCCAAACTCCAAAACTATAACTCTATAAATACCACCACAACTTCCTTATAATTTCTTTTACAAAAAAAGAGAGAATCTCCTCCCCTCCTCCCTTTCTACCACCGACCACCACAAGGAAACACCATCACCGCCAATTTTTCCGACATGCACAACGATCCATTTACAAAATATTAATCCTCGTGTCAAGGCCTACTTTTTCATATAATAAAATCCCACATGCAATAAGTATTTTGTGAAATAGAAATTTGGTTAATTTCTTGAAGTTTTTATCTTAAGAGGGTGTTTATGGAGGTTGGATAAGTGTTATTAGAAGTTGGTTTTGTCGATAAAGGTTTTGGTTTGAATTCTTGGGTCACGTCCGTAGGTTCAAACCACAAGGAAGGCCGAAACCAACACCTTGTGTGTTGTTGTGAGTATTCTTTTTATCATTTGTTTGTTTGTATTGTTCATTTGGTTCGATTCCGTGTAATATATGTGATGAAATCTGAAGTCTTGCTTCGATTAGATTAGTTATGAAATGGGTTGATTGAATAATGTGAATAAAGTGTATAGGTTATTCTAGATATATTGTGAGTGAATTTTTGGTCAAAAAATAGTTTTCGGCGCGTTTTGTAAGTGTCAAAAACGAGCAGAAAGTTTGGCTCAAATTTCGAGGTTCGAGATTTTATAAAAACTGATTTTTGATGTTGAAATATGATAGAGTTCGTCCTAATGTACGTTTCGGTAATTTGAACGTCCCGTAACTCCTTATAACGAAGAAGTTACGGCGAAAACAAGATTTGAAAAACTTATACACTTTCAAACCGCTATTACAAAATACAAGTTGTTGTCAGGATTTTAAACGCCCGTTTTGAGCACTTTCGAGTCCGTTTCGGCCTTCCGGCGAAACACGAAAGTTGCTCCGAATGATGTTTTACTTTGCCTCAAGGCTCGCTAGTTTTAAAATCAAGTAAAAACGGGTCAAAACCCAAGGTCTTGGTCTGCGTTTTATTAAAAATGTCAAGGTTCCTGCAGAAACTTGCAGGGGCATTTTGGACATATTCTGTCGAGTTTCGGGTCTCGGCTAAAACTAAAAAGTTGTCCGGAATGTCGTTTCACATAAAGTCTCTTCTTTGTCCGAGTCTTGAAAATGTGATATGACAGGTCGTTTGGAGCGGGTCAGATTTGATAACATATATGTGTAAAATATGTATAAAAAGTCAAAGTCAAACAAAATCTAGCGTTGACTTTTGAAAGTCAACGGGTTAATACTAAACTTGTCGGGTATAATAAAAGTAAGTAAACGCTATCATTGCTCATAATAATAAACATTTTAACTTAACGATGATATGAAACGAAGTAGAATTCAAAAAATGGAAACTTTGTAATACTCGAAAAATAAATATCGATCATAGTAATTGATACCACATTGATGGTCGAGGTTCGATTAGAGGAATTAAGATTATATAAATATGAATTGGATAACGATACTTACTAAATATTATAACTATCCGAGAATATTAACATTCCAAAAATAGAAAGTATCCTAAGATAAAAAGGTTCGATTAGGCAATGTGTAATATAAATAAAAGGAATGATCGTAACCTAATATTGTGGGGGTTTTAGGATCTAAGGCACAAGTGGATTTCTCATCACATGTATGAATATAGTATATATATATATATATATATATATATATATAAATAAAAAAAACACAATAAATAAAAAAATAAATAAAAAATAATATATATATATATATATATATATATATATATGATTTTGTTGATACGATGAACGCATCGTTGATTATACTTTTCGGCATAGTAATCGAGCGACATAAATTATAGGTCGTGATCGTGTTCGTTGATTTTCCGTGGATTGTTTCGATTAATTGATCTTCGGCTTCGATCAAGGTGAGTTCATAGCCTCGCTCTTTAAGTGTTTTAAATGTTTTTAAACCCGCGAGGGGGATACTTGCTTGTTTTGAAAATGAGAACGCAATGTGTTTTGATCATAAATATGATTCCATTCACTACTAAGTATATGCCTTTTACTGTGTAACCGTTAGTTGCCTTGTTGTTGACGAACGCTAATGCATTAAATAGATCTATTGGGTTTGACAACCCTGTCCGGTGTTTGAATCAGTTGTGACCACCCTGTCAAACGGACATTTTGTAGTTAGTATTAGGAGAAGTGGCATACTTCTCGGACATAATTTCGTCCTACGGGAATGAATGTGTTAAGTTTCGGTACATGGGCTCATTTAGTTGGAAATCATTATTTTTATAACTTGTCTTACGAGCAATGTTATACGTTTTGTTGAACCAAATATGCGTTCTAACTATTATTTGCAAACTCTAAGAAAAATATACGTTCTAAAACATCTTATTTTAGCTTATTCTAATAAGCCATGACCTGAAAAACTCTTTTAGATTTCAAAAATATCAAATTATGAATTTTGGACTTGATTTGCAAAAGTTTTCATGCATAGGGGTGTATATCGTAACTTTTTGAAATTTATAACTAGAGGGACTGAAAATGTCATTTTCCTAAAGTTATAACTACAAGGGTCTATTTTGCCAAGTTCTAAAGTTAAAGGTTTAAATTACATATACTTTATATATAAAGGACTAAAATTGTAAAAGTTATGGAAATCGAGGGTTAAATAGATGCCATTAGCATTCTTAAAAATATAGTAATGGATATATTTAATATAATTATAAAAATATATATAAATATTATAAACTCGCTTTATTAAACCCGACACATATACGTTTCTATTAATCAACGATCGACGGCCTTATAAATCAATTACGTTATATATCTAACTAATTAATCATCGACTTACTTTTGAAGAAACTTAAAATCTTATCGTATCACGTTACTAGGGAATTTCATGTGAGGGGTTCCATTTGGGTATTTGTTTTGACGAGTTTGCTGGGTTTACGATTTAAAGTGCTCTAGCTCCTCAAACGATACTACATGACCTCTGAATTATGATAGCCCGAACAATGATACAATAATTCCATAAATTAATAAATCAATTAGGTCTGTTAAACACTGTAAGTTTTGAAGCCTAAACAATCAAACAAAGACTGACGATATTACCCCAGGTTTGCGTGTCGGAGGCCGTTACTTCACTTGATATACATTTGCACATCAACCAGATTTTTCCCTGTTTTAAGGTAAGTTCAAAGCCTCACAATTTTAAATCTTATCTAATGTTTCATAAACCGCGAGGGGGATACATGCTATAAAACCATAAATAACAAGTGTTTTTCCAACTGTATGCCTATCCTGAAATATTTTTTTTTTTTCCTAAGTCATTACTTTTTCCATCAATACCTCACGTATCATGAACCGTTAATTACTTTTTGGAGTAAGCGCGAATGCTGTGAATAGATCTATTTAGTGACTGAACTCCCCTTTGGTGTACCCGTTCATGGGGTAACCAAATGCACTTCATTTGAATCACTAGCGGTGTTTTGGCAAGGCACCCGTTGGGGTAACTACTTGTGATTATTGATTTTCTTGTTAAGGCCTCAGCATGTTGGGTTTGGAGACCTACCAAACTTAATAGTGCATCAATTACTTTGAAGAGACATAATTATGTTGATGCACGAGGCAGATCCAAGTCAGTGATGGCTTGGGTCCCCAAAGGAAACTAATTTCCTTATTTTTATGTGCAGGGTCATCCACAAAAAGAAGATCAAGGCTATGTTGACAGTGGATGCTCAAGGCACATGACAGGGAACATGTCCTATCTCTCAGACTTCAAGGAATTTGATGGAGGATATGTTACCTTTGGGGGAGGAGCCAAAGGAGGGAAAATTACTGGTAAAGGAACTCTTAAAACTGGTAAGCTTGATTTTGAGGATGTGTACTTTGTCAAGGAGTTATAGTTTAACCTTTTTAGTGTTTCACAGATGTGTGACAAAAAGAACAACGTTCTTTTTACTGACACTGGATGTTTTGTTCTGTCTCCTGACTTTAAGTTAGCTGATGAAAGTCAGGTTTTACTTAAAGTTCCTAGAAAGAACAATATGTACAGTGTTGATATGAAGAATATTGTTCCTAAAGAGAGTTTAACTTGTCTTGTTGCAAAGGCCACACTTGATGAATCAATTCTATGGCATAGGAGGCTAGGTCATGTAAAATTTTAAACTATTAATAAACTTGTTAAGGAAAATCTTGTGAGAGGCTTACCTATAAAACGTTTTGAAAATAACCAAACTTGTGTTGCTTGCCTTAAGGGAAAGCAACACAAAGCCTCTTGTAAGTCCAAGATTCATGTTGCATATGGACTTGTTTGGTCTAACTTTTGTGAGCAGCTTAATGAATAAGAAATATTGTTTAGTTGTCACTGATGATTATAGCAGATTTACTTGGGTTTTCTTTTTAGCAACTAAGGATGAGACTAGTGGCATTCTTAAGAGCTTTATAACTGAGATAGAAAATCTAGTTGATAAGAAATTAAAGATAATCAGATGTGATAATGGAACAAAGTTCAAGAATAGAGTTATGAGTGAGTTTTGTGAAAAGAAAGGAATTAAGAAGGAATTTAGTATAGCTAGAACTCCTCAGCAAAATGGCATTGCTGAGAGGAGAAATAGGACACTAATTAAGGCTGCTAGAACCATGTTAGCTGACTCTATTTACCTACTACATTTTGGGCTGAAGCAGTTAATACTGTTTGCTATGTGTAGAATAGGGTATTAGTAGTTAAGCCTTATAACAAGACCCATTATGAATTATTTAGAGGTAGAACACCTGCTTTAAGCTTCATGAGACTATTTGGGTGTCATGTTACCATTCTTAATACCTTATATTATTTAGGCAAGTTTGATGGAAAGTCAGATGAAAGATTCTTTGTTAGATACTCAATGAATAGTAAGGCTTTTAGGGTATACAACATTAGAACTAGGAAAGTAGAAGAAAACTTGCATATTAGGTTCTTGGAGGATAAGCCTTTTATTGCAGGTGATGGACCAAAGTGGCTGTTTGATATTGATGTTCTAATAAAATCAATGAATTATGTGCCAATTATTGCAGGTACAAACTCTAATGATTTTGTAGGTACAGAAGAAAGTATTGGTGCAGGTCATTCTAGCAAGGAGACATGATCTAGCCAAGACTACATTTTGATGCCACTATGGAAAGATGGTTCACTATTTGAGTCTTCTTCAAAGAATGCTAGTAATGATGAACCATAACCTTCTAGTGATGCTGGAACGAAGGATGATGAAGGTGTAGTAAAGAAAGCGGAATTGATGATCAAGAGAGGCCTAAAAATAGTACTCAAGATGTTAATACTACTGGGCCACATATTAATACTGAACCAAACATGTTTTATTTGGGAGATAATGCTACACTTGAAGCCACACATGCTGATTTCTTTGGTGATGAAACATAAGTGAATATGAGCAACATTACTACCACATATTTAGTCCCTTCTACTCTAAATACAAGAATCCATAAATATCATTCACTTGATCATGTGATTGGTGATGTATAGTCTGGTGTACAGACAAGGAGAATGACAAAGACTATAAATGAACAAGGGTTTATTAGTGCTGTTTATGAAGGGAAAACTCATAAAGACCTTCATACTTGTCTATTTGCTTGCTTCCTATCCCAGGAAGAACCCAAAAGGATTGCTAAAGCTATAAGTGATTTTGCTTAGGTAGAAGCAATGTAGGAAGAGCTTCTACAGTTTAAGCTACAAAAGGTTTGGGTACTAGTGGATTTGTCTAAGGGTAAGAGGGCTATTGTTACAAAATAGGTTTTTAGGAACAAGAAGATGAGAGAGGCATAATGATTCGAAACAAAGCAAGGCTGGTTGCACAGGGACATACTCAAGAAGAAGGCATAGACTATGATGAAGTTTTTGCCCCTATAGTAAGAATTGAGGCAATAAAGCTGTTCTTAGCCTATGCTTCCTTTATAGGATTTATGGTGTATCAAATGGATGTGAAGAGTGCTTTCATTTATGGTAGGATTGAAGAGGAGGTATATGTGTGTCAACCTCCAGGGTTAGAAGATCCTGACTATCCAGACAAAGTCTACAAGGTGGTAAAAGCACTTTATGGTTTGCATCAAGCTCCAAGAGCCTGGTATAAAACCTTGGCCAAGTATTTATTAGATAATGGGTTTCACAGAGGAAAGATAGACCAGACCTTGTTTATCAAGAAGCAAAAAGGGGATATTTTGCTTGTATAGGTCTATGTTGATGACATTATTTTTGGCTCTACAAAGAAAGAGTTGTATATTGAGTTTGAGAAACTGATGCATGATAAGTTTAGGATGAGTTCTATAGGAGAACTCACTTTCTTCTTAGGGTTACAAGTGAAGCAGAAAGAAAATGAGATATTTATCAGTTAGGATAAATATGTAGCTGACATATTGAGGAAGTTTAGTTTCATAGATGTTAGGACAGCTAGCACCCTAATGGATACAGAAAAGCCTTTACTCAAGGACTCAGATGGTGATGATGTTGATGTTTGGTATGTGTTTAACTACACGTACCATTTACCTAGGAAAACGTGCTTAAAAGACAAAAAACATACCAAAAATACATTGTATTTGTGTGTTTTGCATTTGTATTGTGCAGGAAACGGATATTCACTAAAGGACAAAAATCAAGCCAAAACGGAAAAAATCAAGCACGGAATGGAAAAGCGTGAAAAAGTCAAAGTCAAAGTCAACAAGTCAAAGCCGAAGACGAAAACAAAGAAATCTTAAATGGACCAACCCGTACCCATTTAATGGGTCGGGTCAGTACATTAAGCTTATTGTATAAAGTCTTAACAGAATTAAAAAGCCTTAAATTCCCATGAAACATAAACTGGCCCAAACTGTTTTAACCTAGGCCCAATCAAACTTATCAACCATTAGTCCAACTCCCTTTACCCTTTTTTGCATAGTTAGTCCTTAAGGACTAAAAATGTCAGTCCAAAAGGACTAACCATGCAACAACAACATACAACCTCAGGGGCCAAAGCTGCCAATTTTCAAACCAAAATCCATAACCCTCTTGTTACTGTATATCGTCCCCAAAATAGAAAACTACCATTTCCCACCTAAACCCTATTCTCTCGTCCCTGTCACTCTCACCTCGACCTCTCCCCTGCAACCTGCCAAACATATCACTCTCCCATCAAACCCCACACCTAAACCCCACTTCATAACCACGTTGGCAATCCTTGGGTTTCTGATTGGATGATGAATAAGGTCTAAATTCAAGGGCTAAGATGAGTTTACTTGGAGCCAAAGAAAGATGGATGGCCCGGATTGAGGCTTAGTTTCCTCTTACACAAGAAGCACAAGAGGCACACCCCTGTACCTTAGCTTTTCTATAAATAGATTAGGATCTCTCTTTGTAAAAGGGTAGTTTTTAGAGTAATATAGATTAGGAGTAGTATAACTTTACTTTTAAAGTTTTTATGTCATTTAAAATTTTGTCATTTACTTTCAAAGCCTTGTAAAAATTTTAAGTTAATGAAAATTTTAGTTTCAAGTTGTTAAAATTCTGTCTCTTTTAAAAGTCTTATGCAATCAAGCTTATTAGTGTTCACAAGTTCTTTCTATAAGCTCTTGTAAGCTTATAGAAGCCTTTTATACTCATTTAAACTTTCACAAAAGTTTTAGTGAAAGTTACTGTTTCATTAAAAAGAAATTTGGTATTCGAGCTTTTTGGAGCATGGTGTATTATGGATGGCTATGGGTTAGAGCTTCGTGGGAAGCATTAGGATGTTAAACTGATTTTGGAGTTTAAAATCTTAACAAAAGCTGTGGACTACTTGTAAGTCCCAAATTTCCTTTTCAAATCAATATTTATGCATTTGCTTGTAATTTGCTTAAATTGTGCTCAATCTGTGTTTTTAATGCTTTTTAGATGTTAATTATTGCTATTTGATCTTGTTTTATGAATTTCATAAGCTGTTTTAGCCTTAAAATGAGTTTTAAAGTTTAAAGGGGTGTTTGGGTTAAGAGCATTCTAAATAGTGAAGTAGTTTATAAACCACTTATGGCACTCAAATCAATTTGCATAAGCTCTAAATTTGTCTTAAGATTATTTTTTTATAAGCTCTTAATAGGTTTTGTTAAGTTTTAGTGTTTGATTTTTCAATTCTCCAAGTCTGCAGGTTCATAAGTTGTTAAAATAGATTATGAGTCAGTTTTCCTTAAAATGCATTTAAGTGTGATTTTTATGTTTAAAATAGGATTCTTAGCATCAATCTACTTTGAGGCATTTGGTTTTGTAAATTTCTTTTGTGCCTGGTAGATGGAAACAGTCAAGCATAGTTAGAGTGTGTCTTTAGTCCTTAAAAAAACTTAAATGTTCAGATCAAAATGTGGTCACCATCTAGCTTTGAGTTTGATTAATTTTGATTGAAAGTTACTTACTAGAGTCTGAGTTTAAGTTGTTTTGAGTTTATAGTTTGTCAAAAGAATTTTTGGTTTTCAAAAATCTTAGGCTGCAAGTAGCCATTTTATTTCAAAAATCAAAACAAAAACAAGTAGTAGTATCTGTTGTGTTCAGCTCAATTTTCTAGCTTATTGCCTTACATGTTTTCCTCAAGTTTAGCTTATTTGTGTTTACTTAGATAAGTACTTTATCTGTGTAACTTTTCAGCTTAAGTCATGTGCTTATTGGTCCTTAAAAGTTAGCTTAAAACCTGTCATAAGCCCTCTTAGAATCTGTCTTAGTATCCTGCCTCTATGCTTTTAGTACTTATTAGCTTATTTTGCTTGCTCATTTTTAGTTACTTGTGCTTATTAGGACTAGGGTGTGATTAGTTTTCAGCTTATTAAGTTTCTTAATGCTTATTTAGTTTAAAAAAGCCAAACAGTCTTAGCTTGTTTCCAATTAGCTTTAAAACCAAAACTGCTACTTTTAGAGCTTATTTCTGTGCTTATTATTGCTTTTCAAAAATAATTTTCAGTTTTAAAAATGCTTATTTTCAGTTTATTAAAAAAGTTGTTTAAAAAGTTTTCAAAAATAAAAACATTGGGGTGTAGGGGAAGTCAAGGGTGAGCAAGGCTCGAACCCGAGACCTCCCACATAGCACCCCAACGCTTTAACCATTGCACCAGACCAGGGCTATCTGGTATACCCTTGCAACATTTAGTATTTAACCCTTTTTCCCCTTTTAGCTTATCAGACCAATTCGGCTTATTTCTGGCTTATTTCAATAAGCACTTTTCACCATTTTATTTTTCCTAGATAAAGCATTGTTCAAAGTACTTTTTGCAATTTTTTCAGAATTTTCCCATTTAGTTTAGTATTTTTGATTAATTTTTTTTATTAAAACTGTTTTTAATTTATATTAAATAAAATAAAAGTCAAAAAAAATATAATTCTTTTTTTAAAATTTTGTTTTATCGTTTAGGACTTAGGATAATTAAATTTGCTTTCGTAGGGTTAAATTTGTAGAATTTGTTTTTTTTAAGAACGGGATTTGGTCCCGTTATCGTTTTTAGGGTTTTAGCTTTAATAACTTTCGTTTTTAGTGTGCCTTACTTATTTTTCCCGTAGAATAGAAAACCAAATCCAACTTGTGATTATTCAAGCATTGTTCCGCAAACCGATTCTCGATTTTCAAATTCACGCCTCGTCGGGACACGACCCGAGATGGTTTTTAGGGTTTTTGCTTTGGGTAAAAGTAAAAATCTTCTTAAAAGCCTTACAGAATACTTACTCTCTCTACTATTATTGATACTTTTGATAATTACCCTTATTTTATTATACTATTTGATATATAATTACCCCTAAAAAGGTGAATATCATTTTGGCGCCGTTGCCGGGGAGGTGTGTTGCGACAATATCGTTACGGTTTGACGATTAGTGACTTGAAGATCCTTCCTCGTGAAGTTATTTGTTTTATTTGTGAATATATAAAATATAAAAAAATATATTCATACAAAAATATTTTTCATTTTCTTTTAGTAGTATATTTATAAGTTAAAAACAAGAAAAATCAAAAACATAAAAACATTGTCTTTAATAAAGAATAAAAACCATCATCAATATAATGCTTGGGGGGGGGGGGTGGGGGGTGGGGGTAGGGGTGGTGGGGGGGGGGGGGTGGGGGTATCTCAAAATGAGCATTATCATAATAAATTCCCTAACAAAAGATTAACTTTCTTGGTGGTGTTCACTTGTTAATGTTACGCTAACCTTTTAGAGTTTTACTAGCTATAAGAGGGGTATAAGGAGGGTTGTTCTGAGGAACTACGACCCGAAAGGAGAAGGTTTTTAATAGCTTCGCGCTTTCCCGCTCCTCCGCTCCTTTGTGCGTTTTTCTTTTAGAGAGCTACCGTGAAACAAGTTGATTATTGGTTTAAGTTATTCGATCTCGTTTTGTCCTCTAATAAAATATGTTGTTTAAAAAGCTTAAAAACCCAAAAATAATCTTGTTTTTCTTCTAAACCATTTGATTCTCTTCTTAACCCTCATTATCGTTTAATTCTTTATGTCGACATTTTTCCGATGCGTAGGGTGTGGAGAACCGTTATATGGTCACCCTTGTTGATGGTGTACATGCAAATGGTGTGGTAATGATCTTCGAGATTGATATTTCTTTCTATGCCATTCAAGGAACAGAGATTCTTTCACTTATGATTCGACTCCGAATTCTTTCGATAATCCTCCCGATTTTTCATACCCACCTCCACAACCCTAATTCATGCCATACTCTTATGAGTTATGTAGGAACAATGCCCATTATGGTTATAATTGTTCACTTCAAGTCCTGTTTGTCTACAATCAGGACCCGTGTTTCAATCAAAACTTTGATTATTTTCCACAAACTTCTCCGAGTTTTCCACAACAATATCCTTGTTGTGAAGATTGTGGGGGTCCTCACGAGACTTTTCAATGTCAACCTATGTATTATTGAGAACCTAATCCATGTTATGATTTTAATTATTCCGGTTTTGACTAAATTAAACCCCCATAGTTTCCCGTCATTCATCAACCTCCTCAAGAAATGAGTATCCATGATATGGAGGATCTGAAGCAGCAGTATTTAGATGAAATAAAAACTTTAATTAATGGAAAGGATTATCGTAATGGGAAGATTGATATTGAGATTAAGATTAATGAGCTTAAGGAAAATTTCAATGGAATGAGTATTGAAATTAATAAAAAGAAACAACTTCAGCAACTAGAGCAGGTGGCTAATCTTAATACTTATCCTTCGTGATATTTCAATTCTTTTTGCTACGACGATGATGATGATGATGATGAGGAGTATACTATTGCAATCATACTCGATTTACCAACCGAGGAACCCGATAACTCTCTAAGTATGGGGGATGAGCATGTTGACATTATTCCAGAAACAGAATCGGACGAATTAATAAAGTCTAGTGATGAGAACCTTATCCCAATCCCAAGTGAGTCCGATGATTTTTACGATATCGAAAGTAAGTGTGATGTGCCCGATTGTGATGATTCTCAAACGACAAATTTTTCAACGTTTTCCAATCCTCTCTTCGACGATTCTACCTCTAGTGATGACGAGTCAAGTCATGAGGATGTTATTAACGAAATAAGTTTTAAAACTTATTCAAACCCTCTTTCTGATCTTGACGAGGAAATCATTTCTAGTGAGTTTAATCCAATTCATAATGAAGACCTTGATTCTACTCCGAAAAATGATCGTTTTAATACCGAGTCTTATCTTCGTGAATCATTACTCAATCGTGATACTTTGATGGCTTCCTCTCCCAAGATTGATTCTCTCCTCGACGAGTTCGCCGGTGAACTCATAAAAATTCCTCCAAGAATTGTTAATAGAGAGCACGAGGAATATATTAGTCTTATGGAAAGGTCGCTATACGATAATTCATCTCCCTGACCACCGAAAGCTTTTCAAGCTAATTCTAATACGATCATCGAGTCTCTTCCCATATTTCCTATCCCCGTTGAGGATAGTGACTGTCTTAGGGAAGAGATCGATATATTTCCCGGTCCTGATGACTCAATACCACCGGGTATTGAGAGTGATGATTACGACTCGAAATGTAATGATAATTCTACTTCCCTTCCCGAGTTTGAATCATTTCATGTTGATTATCCTGATTCGAGAGATTCAACCATTGATGTGGTGGAAGACATCCCCGTTGACATCCCTGTCAGATGTGCCTAATTTGTTAGGCCCTCCACCATCTCCTCCCCTTCGTATGGATTTTGATTCATTCCTTCTCAATAAGGATCTCGGATCCGATCTTGATGTTTCTTCTACTAAGGGAGATAGAAAACAAGATTTCCGATCTCAGGGTATGCATTTAAGTCCGAATCCACAAGATTTATTGCTACTCCATTCCTCGTGATTGATACTTTACTTTCATTTTCATCTGAAAATAAAGACAAAGTTTTCATATGATGGTTATGTATCTTGCTTCTAATGAGAAAATCTGCTACTTCTTCATCATATCGGGGATTTAAAGCTTCTAAGCTTTTTCATATAACAGCACCGATGTTGATTCATGGATAGGACATTATTTTTTGGATGGTCAAGTTTCTCAATTTCTAGCTCTCTTGACCTGCTCAAAGTATGGGGGATCGAGTTAGGCTCAAGACTCGGTTAACAAAAATAAGCGCTTCGTGGGTGGCAACCCATGCTTATCCTAATATAATAGTAGTAATGAATAAGGTGAGTTGTGAGGTAGGCGAACCTTCTTCCTTTCTCGGTGTTTTATGTTGTGATGTCCAGGATTACACAGATTTTGAAGGGCCATCTCGTTATCGTGGTGTTTGTCTTCATTCACTCGAGCTTTAATCCTTTGCATAATTATGGGAATCCAATATCCTAATCTTATCGACTAACGTTTATCTTTTTGCATACTTAATAAACGGCTTTAGATATACGTAGAGACCCTTCTTAAAACATTGAGGACAATGTTTGGTTCTAGTATGGGGGGGATCTTTCGATTTGATTTTGCCTGCACTCGTTGTTTTCGCGTAATCCCGTTTTTACCACCAAAATACCAAAAAAAAATTCAAAAATTAAAAATTTTCAAAAATAAAATAAGTGTTTTGTCATAATGTTGACTTTCCTGCTGGGTAGAATAAGAATAAATTTTGACTCGATCGAGCGTATTGAGCTCTAGCTTGTTCCTTAACTTTTAGGCTAAGCATTCGCGGATCTTTTTATTAAAGATTTTAAATTTGCGAAAAACGAGAAATGATAGAGTTAATTATGAGTTGGATGCTAAACAAGGATTAGTTGGAAATCTTACAAGCTCATAAGTGTAGTTTGTGGCTTTTCTCTCCCATAAGCTTCTAACCGGACTAATAATACGTGCTATTTTTGAAAATCAAACTCAAATCAATAATTTTTGAAATGTAGTCAATAACATTTTTGTCTTAGTTCAAATTTATACTTAAATTTTCTAAAAAGAAACTTTCTTATATATTCATGGTAATTATTAAAAAAATGATTGAGTGAGTAACATATATAATTATAAACTGTGGGCTGATAAAAGTTTACTGCCTCTTGCCGGCTCACAACCGATGTGGATACTAGTTCTTCAAAGTTAAGCCCCATAGTAAGAAATAATTATGAACACTGATAAAGTTTGCTTCATCTTGAGGCTCACAAATCCGTTGTGAGCAGTCTTATAAACAAAGGTCGGAGGATTTTTTTGTTTAAAGGATGTGTAATTATATTAAGTGTAATAAATATGATTTAAATAAAAGACTAGGGAAAATGCTCTTTTCTTAAATTTTAAATATGCTTCGGAACTAAGGACATTTCATTTTAAATAAGTTATGTTCAATCGAGAGAAACCTAGAGTTTTTGAAACTGAAGGTCTGTGAGTCCCGATACTAGTCTCTGTGGGGTGTCAAAAGCCTGGTCACTTAGTCGCAAGGTTGGGATGTGCCGAGACGAAAGTCGCTACATGGGATGATCTCGCCTTCAAACTCATTACTTTTTGGGTGGAACGTGACACATAGAAATTTTGTAAAACGTTGATCTATGGTTGAAATTCGAAATAAGCACATCCACCTAAAATATAATAATTGTCAGGAGTGAAAAGTTCACAAGTTATAAATATGAGTAGTGTGTGTTCCTAACTTAATATTAACCGGTGATTTCGTTTTTTTTAAGCTCCGTTTGGATGAGGTGAAAGGCAGGGGGATAGGAACGATGTTATTATCCTCTATTGGGCATTTCAGGATTGAAATGCATCTTGTTTTGTGACCCTAAAGTTATAAAAATAATAAAAGTCGAACATGTTAGTTAGTTGTTAAGAAAAGTGCAAAAAAATGAGAAAAAGAAAAAGGAAAAATACAAAAATATGCGTGGGAATAAGTGTAAATATTTAAAAATGGTAAAAACGAGGCTTTTCAAAACTCTTGATTCTTTAATTCCCCTTGATGAACACTTAGCTACTTTTCGAGGTAATTAGTCGAGGGGGATTGAGATTCTTGGTTTTCCAAAGTGTTTACTTATGGAATTGCGTGAGGACACGGCAATATCTTAGTATGGGGGATTTTGGTATGTGCTTAATTACACATACCTTTTACCATTAAAAACGAGCCTAAATGACCAAAAACGGACATAAAATGCCAAATATATGTTTGTTTTGCTATTTGTGTTGTGCAGGTACGAGATATTCAAAAAAAGGACAAAAACAAAGCAAAACGGACAAAACCAAGCACGGAATGGAAAAGCGTGAAAAAGTCAAAGTCAAAGTCAACCCAAAAAGTCAACAAGTCAAAGCCAAAGATGAAACCGAAGAAATCTTAATGGACCAACCCGCACCCAAATTAATGGGCCGGGTCAGCCCATTAAGCTTATTGTACATGTCTTATATGATAAAAAAGCCCAAAGTCCAATTATAACCAATTCGGCCCCCCAAGTTAAGCAAAAACATTTAATCTTGCCAAACAAACCTAACCATTAGCCCCACAACACCACTAAACTGTTTACATTGTTAGGTCATTAAGGAACTAACATTGTTAACCCTTAAAGGACTAAAACATACCCCCTAAGATTTAAGCCCCGCTTTACACCTCTCATCCTTAACCTCCTAACCCCGTTAACTCTTTACCTCCTTAAAACCCCAACACCTTTACACCCCACGTCCCCACTTTCCTGTCTCGTACCCTGCTCATAAACAATAATAACCCAATAAAACTAATCCCGCATAAACTACTATTCACCTATCCCTCTCACCCTCACCTTGTCACTCTCACACTCTTCCCCAAACGAACCCCACAACAAAACCCCACATACGCCTAAAGCTTCCAAACCACCTTGGCAAATCCTCTACTTCCTGATTGGAAGATGAACAAGGACCATGAATAAAGGGCTAGGATTTCATGGCTTGAAGGACAAGAAAAATGAAGGGCTTAGATGATGGTTTTGACCTCCTCACATAAGAAACACAACTAGCACACATAATTGCTTGTATTCGGCTATTTATAGGCTTATTTTTCCTTTGTAAAAGTTATGTAGTGTAGTAGTAGTTTTTAGGAGTAGTATAATTTTACTTTTAATGTTTTTATTGTCTTTAATTTTTATGGTCAAGTTTACTTTCCAAGCCTTGTAACCTTTTGGTAAGACTAATGCAAATTTTAGTTTTCAAGTTGTTAAAATTTTGTCTCTTTTAAAAGTCTTATGCAATCAAGTTTTTTGTGTTCAACAAGTTCTTTCTATAAGCTTTATAAGCTTATAGAAGCCTTTTATACTCATTTAAACTTTCACAAAAGCTTTAGTGAAAGTTACTGTTGCGTTCTAAATGAAATTTGGTATTCTAGCTTTTTGGGCATGGTGTATTATTGGAATTGCCATGGGTTAGAGATTCGTTGGGGAAGCGCTTTAGGATGTTCTTAAACTGATTTTGGAGTTTAAAATATTAACAAAAGATGTGGACTACTTGTAAGTCCCAAATTTCCTTTTCAAATCAATATTTATGCATTTGCTTGTAATTTGCTTAAATTATCCCCAATATGTGTTTTTAATGCTTTTTAGATGTTAATTATTGCTATTTGATCATGTTTTATGAATTTCATAAACTGTTTTAGCCTTAAAATGAGTTTTAAAGTTTAAAGGGGTGTTTGGGTTAAGAGCATTCTAAATAGTGAAGTAGTTTGTAAACCACTTATGGCACTCAAATCAATTTGCATAAGCTTTAAATTAGTCTTAAGATTAGTTTTTATAAGCTCTTAATATGTTTTGTTAAGTTTTAGTGTTTGATTTTTCAATTCTCTAAGTTTGCAGGTTCATAAGTTGTTAAAACAGATTATGAGTCAGTTTTCCTTAAAATGTATTTAGGTGTGATTTTTATGTTCAAAATAGGATTCTTAGCATCAATCTACTTTCAGGCATTTGGTTTTGTAAATTTCTTTTGTGCCTTTTAGATGGAAACAGTCAAGCATAGTTAGAGTGTGTCTTTAGTCCTAAAAAAAACTTAGATGTTCAGATCAAAATGTGGTCACCATCTAGCTTTGAGTTTGATTAATTTTGATTGAAAGTTACTTACTAGAGTCTGAGTTTAAGTTGTTTTGAGTTTATAGTTTGTCAAAAGAATTTTTGGTTTTCAAAAATCTTAGGCTGCAAGTAGCCATTTTATTTCAAAAATCAAAACAAAAACAAGTAGTAGTATCTGTCGTGTTCAGCTCAATTTTCTAGCTTATTGCCTTACATGTTTTCCTCAAGTTTAGCTTATTTGTGTTCACTTAGATAAGTACTTTATCTGTTTTAACTTTTCAGCTTAAGTCATGTGCTTATTGGTCCTTAAAAGTTAGCTTAAAACCTGTCATAAGCCCTCTTAGAATCTGTCTTTGTATCCTGCCTCAATGCTTTTAGTACTTATTAGCTTATTTTGCTTGCTCATTTTTAGTTACTTGTGCTTATTAAATATGTATATAACAGAGAAAAATAGAAATGAAGATTTCATATAGTAAAGCATAATTAAAACACTACATCCATTTCTTCTTCAAACTGAATCTGAAACACTTACAAAAGCAAAATCTAATTCACATAATGAGAAAGTTTATCATCATTCTTGTATAAGTTGCGAACTTGCAATTATAATAACCAACGTACTTTATAAAGGGATACGAGGACTTAAATAAATTCTTACATGGTAGTTGTGATTGTCATTTCAACAACAATGCTTACGTGGGAACAAAAGTTTTTATATTTCATTTATAATTAATTATAAAGCATTTGTTAGTTGACTTTAGTCTTAATAAGCATTCCTTGATTGACTTTAGTTATTATGCCTTTGTTTTTGCTTGATTTATCATACTCACATGTTCATATCAATTATGTACATATAAACCATTATAAGTATGTACATAAAAGAGAAAAATAGAAATGAATATTTCATATAGTAAAGCATAATTAAAACCACTCCATCCATTTCTTCTTCAAACCGAATATAAAACACTTAGAAAATCAAAATCTAATTCACATAATGAGAAAGTTTAGCATCATTCTTGTATAAGTTGCGAACTTGCAATTATAATAACCAACATACTTTATAAAGGGATACGAGGACTTAAATAAACTCTTGCAAGGTAGTTGTGATTGTCATTTCGACAACAATGCTTACGTAGGAAAAAAGTTTTTTATATTTTATTTATAATTAATTATAAAGCATTCGTTAGTTGACTTTAGTCTTAATAAGCATTCCTTGATTGACTTTAGTTATTATGCCTTTGTTTTTGCTCGATTTATCATACTCACATGTTCATATCAATTCTGTACATATAAACCATAATAAATATGTATATAACAGATAAAAATAGAAATGAAGATTTCATATAGTAAAGCATAATTAAAACACTCCATCCATTTCTTCTTCAAACCGAATATGAAACACTTACAAAAGCAAAATCTAATTCACATATTAAGAAAGTTTATCATTATTCTTGTATAAGTTGTGAACTTGCAATTATAATAACCAACGTACTTTATAAAGGGATACGAGGACTTAAATAAATTCTTGCATGGTAGTTGTGATTGTCATTTCGACAACAATGCTTACGTGGGAAAAAAGTTTTTTATATTTCATTTATAATTAATTATAAAGCATTCGTTAGTTGACTTTAGTCTTAATAAGCATTCTTTGATTGACTTAGTTATTATGCCTTTGTTTTTTTCTCGATTTATCATACTCACATGTCCATATCAATTATGTACATATAAACAATAATAAGTATGTATATAACAGAGAAATATAGAAATGAACATTTCATATAGTAAAGCATATTTAAAACACTCCATCCATTTCTTCTTCAAACCGAATCTGAATAACTTACAAAAGCAAAATCTAATTCACATATTGAGAAAGTTTATCATCATTCTTGTATAATTTGCGAATAGCAATTATAATAACCAACGTACTTTATAAAGGGATACGAAGACTTAAATAAATTCTTGCACGGTAGTTGTGATTGTCATTTCGACAACAATGCTTACGTGGGAAAAAAGTTTTTTATATTTCATTTATAATTAATTATAAAGCATTCATTAGTTGACTTTAGTCTTAATAAGCTTTCCTTGATTGAGTTTAGTTATTATGCCTTTGTTTTTGCTCGATTTAACATACTCACATGTTCATATCAATTATGTACATATAAACCATAATAAGTATGTACATAACAGAGAAAAATAGAAATGAGCATTTCATATAGTAAAGCATAATTAAAACCATTCCATCCATTTCTTCTTCAAATCGAATCTGAAACACTTACAAAACCAAAATCTATTTCACATATTAAGAAAGTTTATTATCATTCTTGTATAAGTTGTGAACTTGCAATTATAATAACTAACATACTTTATAATGGGATACGAGGACTTAAATAAATTCTTGCATGGTAGTTGTGATTGTCATTTCGACAACAATGCTTACGTGGGAAAAAAGTTGTTTATATTACATTTTTAATTAATTATAAAGCATTCGTTAGTTGACTTTAGTCTTAATTAGCATTCCTTGATTGACTTTAGTTATTATGCCTTTGTTTTTGCTCGATTTATCATACTCACATGTTCATATCAATTATGTACATATAAACAATAATAAGTATGTATATAACAGAGAAAAATAGAAATGAACATTTCATATAGTAAAGCATAATTAAAACACTCCATCCATTTCTTCTTTAAACCGAATCTGAAACACTTACAAAAGCAAAATCTAATTCACATAATGAGAAAGTTTATCATCATTCTTACATAAGTTGCGAAATTGCAATTATAATAACCAACGTACTTTATAAGGGATACGAGGACTTAAATAAATTCTTGCATGGTAGTTGTGATTGTCATTTCAACAATAATGATTACTTGGGAAAAAAGGTTTTAAATTTCATTTATAATTAATTATAAAGCATTCGTTAGTGGACTTTAGTTTTAATAAGCATTCTTTGATTGACTTAGTTATTATGCCTTTGTTTTTGCTTGATTTATCATACTCACATGTTCATATCAATCATGTACATATAAACCATAATAAGTATGTGCATAACAGAGAAAAATAGAAATAAACATTTCATATAGTAAAGCATAATTAAAACCATTCCATCTATTTCTTCTTCAAACCGAATCTGAAACACTTACAAAAGCAAAATCTAATTCACATATTGAGAAAGTTGATCATCATTCTTGTATAAGTTGCGAACTTGCAATTATAATAACCAATGTACTTTATAAAGGGATACGAGGACTTAAATAAATTCTTGCATGGTAGTTGTGATTGTCATTTTGACAACAATGCTTACGTGGGAAAAAAGTTTTTTATATTTCATTTATAATTAAATTATAAAGCATTCGTTAGTTGACTTTAGTCTTAATAAGCATTCCTTGATTGACTTTAGTTATTATGCCTTTGTTTTTGCTCGATTTATCATACTCACATGTTCATATCAATTATGTACATATAAAAAATAATAAGTATGTATATAACAGAGAAAAATAGAAATGAACATTTCATATAGTAAAGCATAATTAAAACCACTCCATCCATTTCTTCTTCAAACCGAATCTGAAACACTTACAAAAGCAAAATCTAATTCACATAATGAGAAAGTTTATCATCATTCTTGTATAAGTTGCGAACATACAATTATAATAACCAACATACTTTATAAGGGATACAAGGACTTAAATAAATTCTTGCATGGTAGTTGTGATTGTCATTTCAACAATAATGCTTACTTGGGAAAAAAGCTTTTAAATTTCATTTATAATTAATTATAAAGCATTCGTTAGTGGACTTTAGTTTTAATAAGCATTCTTTGATTGACTTAGTTATTATGCCTTTGTTTTTGCTCGATTTATCATACTCACATGTTCATATCAATTATGTACATATAAACCATAATAAGTATGTATATAACAGAGAAATATAGAAATGAACATTTCATATAGTAAGCATAATTAAAACCACTCAATCTATTTCTTCTTAAAACCGAATCTGAAACACTTACAAAATCAAAATCCAATTCACATAATGAGAAAGTTTATCATCATTCTTGTATAAGTTGCGAACTTGCAATTATAATAACCAACGTACTTTATAAAGGGATATGAGGACTTAAATAAATTCTTACATGGTAGTTGTGATTGTCATTTCAACAACAATGCTTACCTGGGAACAAAAGTTTTTATATTTCATTTATAATTAATTATAAAGCATTCGTTAGTTGACTTTAGTCTTAATAAGCATTCCTTGATTGACTTTAGTTATTTTGCCTTTGTTTTTGCTCGATTTATCATACTCACATGTTCATATCAATTATGTAGATATAAACCATAACAAGTATGTACATAACAGAGAAAAACAGAAATGAACATTTCATATAGTAAAGCATAATTAAAACCACTCCATCCATTTCTTCTTCAAACCGAATTTGAAACACTTACAAAAGCAAAATTTAATTCACATATTAAGAAAGTTTATCATTATTCTTGTATAAGCTGTGAACTTGCAATTATAATAACCAACGTACTTTATAAAGGGATACGAGGACTTAAATAAATTCTTGCATGGTAGTTGTGATTGTCATTTCGACAACAATGCTTACGTGGGAAAAAAGTTTTTTATATTTCATTTATAATTAATTATAAAGCATTCGTTAGTTGACTTTAGTCTTAATAAGCATTCTTTGATTGACTTAGTTATTATGCCTTTGTTTTTTCTCGATTTATCATACTCACATGTCCATATCAATTATGTACATATAAACAATAATAAGTATGTATATAACAGAGAAATATAGAAATGAACATTTCATATAGTAAAGCATATTTAAAACACTCCATCCATTTCTTCTTCAAACCGAATCTGAATAACTTACAAAAGCAAAATCTAATTTACATAATGAGAAAGTTTATCATCATTCTTGTATAAGTTATGAACGTGCAATTATAATATCCAACGTACTTTATAAGGGATATGAGGACTTAAATAAATTCTTGCATGGTAGTTGTGATTTTCATTTCCACAATAATGCTTACTCGGGAAAAAAGCTTTTATATTTCCCTCTCGTGCTCGTAGTTTTGTCTTTTGATCACTCGAGCTTCAAATCCTCAGCTTCATTTGGGAAATCCAATATCCTAATCTAATCGACTAACGTTTATCTTTAAGCATACTTAATAAACGGCTTAGGATTTACGTAGAGACCATTCTAAAAAACATTGAGGACAATGTTTAATCCTAGTATGGGGAGGGATCTATCGATTTGATTGTGCCTGCAGCCGTTGTTTTCACGTAATCCCGTTTTTACCACCAAAATTTCAAAAAAATGAAAAAATTTTAAAATTTTCAAAAATAAAATAAGTGTTTTGTCACAATTTTGACTTTCCTGCTGGGTAGAATAAGAATAAATTTTGACTCGATCGAGCGTGTTGAGCTCTAGCTTGTTCATTAACTTTTAGGCTAAGCATTCGTGAAAATTCGCGAAGAACGAAAAATGATAGAGTTAAGTATGAGTCGGATGCTAAACAAGGATTAGTTGGAAATCTTAAGAGCTCATGTATGTAATTTGTGGCTTTTTCTCCCATAAGCTACTAACCGGATTAATAATACGTGCTATTTTTGAAGATTAAACTTAAATCAACAATTTTTATGTAGTATATAGCAAAAATTTTAGTCTTAGTTTAAACTTATACTTAAATTTTTTTTCAAAAAGATGTCTTCTATATATCATGAAAAAAAAGATGAAAAATGAAAAATATAAAAAATAATATAAACTGTGGGCTGATAAAAGATTGTTGCATCTTGCCGGCTCACAACCGATGTTGCAGCCTTCTAAAAGAAAGCCCATAGTAAGAATAAAAATCCGAGACTGATAAAAGTTTGCTGCATCTGCGGCTTACAACCGATGTTGCAACCTTCTAAAAAGTAGAGGGTTACAATTGCATTAGTATTATGTTTAAATATTAAGTGTGAATTAATAAAATGAAATCCTCTTTTGTTAAATATAAATATGCTTTGACTTTGACTATTTCATTTTAAGTTTTTAATAAGCTATGTATATACGGGAAACCTAAGAGTTTTTGAAACCAAAGGTCCGTGAGTCCCGATACTAGTCTCTGTGGGGTGTCAAAAGCCTGGTCACTTAGCCGCAAGGTTGGGATGTGCCGAGACGAAAGTTGCTACATGGGATGATCTCGCCTTCAAACTCATTATTCTCGGGTGGAACGTGAAGCATAGAATTTTGCAAAACGTTGATCCATGGTTGAAATTCAAAATAGCACATTCACCTAAGATATAATAATTGTCGGGAGTGAAAAGTTCACAAGTTGCAAATATGAGTAGTGTTAGCATCTTAACTGATATTTAACGGTGATTTCGTTTTAAGCTTGGTTTGGAATAAGTGAAAAGTCAGGAACGATGAATTTATCCTTTTTGGGGCATTTTAGGATTAAAATGCATCTTGTTCTATGATCCCTAAAAGTTATAAAAATAACGAAAGTCAAACGTTCTAGTTAGTTGCTTAATATGAAAAGTACAAAAAATGAGAAAAATGAAAAGAACAAAAATATGTGTAGGAATAAGTGTATACATTTAAAAATGGTAAAAACGGGGCTTTTCAAAGCTATTGATTCTTTAATTTCCCTTGACGAACACTTAGCTACTTTTCGAGGTTATTAGTCGAGGGGGATTAAGATTCTTAGTTTTCTTAAGTGTTTACTTATAGCATTGCGTGAGGACACGCAATAGTTTAGTATGGGGGATTTTGGTATGTGCTTAATTACACATACCTTTTACCTTTAAAAACGAGCCTAAATGACTAAAAATGGACTTAAAATGCCAAAATATATGCTTGTTTTGCTATTTGTGTTATGCAAGAACGGATATCCGACAAAAGGACAAAAAAAATCAAGTCAAAAAGGACAAAACCAAGTACGAGAACGGAAAGTGCGTGAAGAGAAGTCAAAACCTAAGTCAAAATCAAAGTCAAAGTCAACAAAAGTCAACCCCGAGTTAATGGGCCGGGTCAGCCAAATATGTATACTATACACTAGTAAAAACCCAAAAGTATCAAAAGCCCAATACCCTTTTGTTTAAAAAACCTGCCGGCCCAAAAACCATTTCTAAACCCAAACACTACTTAACGGGCGTTAAGCCCAAATCCTTATTTTACCCTACACACCATTAGTCCTTTAGGGACTGTGGGTGTAAACTATCTATACTCCCTCAGGGACTAATCTTACCATCCTACAAAAACTTATAACGAAACAAGGACGATGGATGCAATAATAGTACACACCATGAGGGGCAATTTTTATACAAACACCAAACTTCACCCTGCGCCAAAACACTGTACATCCTCCCCACTTTTCCCGCCAACATCTATTACTACTATTCATTGTCTTTTTGCCTATCACTCTGCCATAACCAGACAAACTATCACTATCCTATCCCCCCCCCCCACCTCACTACACTCCAAGTCCACTATGGCAATCCCCTCTCACACAATTGGGCAAGAAAAAGAAGGGACAAGATCAACTGGCTTGGGCACCACTCAAGATAAAGGGCTAAGATTGATTTAGGACATATCTCACACAGAAAACACAACAAACACAATGAGAAGACAACTCCTTAGCCTATATAAAGAAAGAAGAAGATATAGATGAAGAAAAACTAAGAGTAGCTTAATTTTTTTTTATTTTAATGGTTTATGTTAATTTAAATTCAGTCAATTTACTTTTAAGTCTTTGTAACCTTATTTCAAGTTAATGAAAATTTCAGTGTTTAAGTTTTTGCAATTCTGTCTTCTTAAAAGTTTTATGTATAAAAGCTAATTTATGTTTACAAGTTATTGTTATAAGCTCTCTCAAAGCCTCTTAAAACCTGCAAAGTTGTTTTGATAAGCTCATTTTGTCACTATTACATTAAGTTACCATAAAGATGCATAAGAGATTTTGGATGATAAGCTTAAAAAGGAAGAGCTTATGGGTTATTTTATAGTTGCTTATTGAATAAGCTGGGTAGGTAGAGCTTAATAGGTCTAAGTTTATCCCTGTTTAGTGCAAGGGATCAAGGTACACACTGTTTTTCACTTAGACACTTTTCCTAATGCTATTGCTAAAACTGCTTATTGCTTATTGTCTGCTTATTCTGCTTATTTATGTTTGTTTTATGCTTATTTTGTTCTTTACATGCTTATTTGATTTAGATTTAAGCCTTTCTTAAGTTGTTTAAATGTTAAAATGCATTTTCAATTTTTAAGGGGGTGTTTGGGTTAAAGCCTTAAAGTGGGTCAAAAAAAGGTTCACACTGCATTTTTGCTTTTCAATCAGTTTTAATTATCTTAAAAAGAGTCTTTAAGTTGTGTCTATAAGTCTTTTTAAGTTTTAATCAATCTTTTAAGTTTATTGTCTATAAAAATTTCCCCAAATCTGTGGATTTTGGGGGGGAATTTATGCTAAAACTGTTTTTGTAGTATTTTTGTTCACAAGTTGTTTTAAGGTATGGTATACCCTTTCATTAAGTGTTCAATGCAGTAGTATTTAGTCAAAAGGTCTACATTTCCCATTTGTGGTTATTTGTAACTTGACTGTCAAAGTCATTTTACTACAAAAAAAATCCTTTTCAATGTAAATTTCCTAGATAGTAAAAGTTAGATTTATGGTTTGATTTTCTTTTCATATGCTTATTGTAATTCAAGTTTGACCTGTTTCAGTTTAATTTATGTTTTGAAGTTTATTCACTAGCTTAATTTCAGGCCTGCAAAAGCTACCTTTGTCCTTTTAAGAAAAAACCAAAAAGACACTTAGTAGGAGTTGAGTGTAAAAGCCCTTTTCTTTGACCTTTTTCAATGCTTTGCTTATTTTCAAACTCCTTTTTGAATGCTGATTATTGTAGCCCTTAGGACAACCTTTAAGCACATATAAACCTTATGGCCATAAGGTTCTGATTGAGTGCTTATTTTTAAGCCCAAAAGTGCCCCTTGTGGCTGTTTGTTATCTCTTTTTGCCATTTGTGCTTATTTGCTTATTCCTGCTTTTCTGCCTAGTTTATTTGCTTATTCTTAGTTGCACTTGCTTATTAGGTATATACTTAATGTTTTGGCTATTCTGTTGTATTTGCTTAGCTTCTTAATCTTAAATAGCTTATCAGTTTTCATTGCAGCCTAAGTATAAAAAGGGCTATTCTGTCACTTTAAGTGCTTAAATTCTTATGCTTATTTTTGTTCATACTAGCTTATTAGGTTTAGCACTTTATTTGTTTAAGCTTATTTTTTTCCTTTTCATTGCTCATTGTGTTTTAAAAAGCCAAAAAGTTAAGCCAAAATTCACCTAGTTTAAAAAAAAGCCATACTGTCATCTTTAAGCTCATTTTCTGAGCTTATTGTAGCTTTTCAAAAATAATCTCAATTTTTAAAGTTGTTAGTTTTTAGCTTATTTATAACTTTGTTTTTAAAGTTTTTCAAAAAGAAAAAAAAGGGAGTAGGGAAGTCAGGGGTGAGCAAGGCTCGAACCCTTGACCTCTACCCACTCAAACTTTATAGCACCTCACACACGCACACACAAACCAACTGCCCTAAGGTCTTTTTCAATTCTAGTTTACAAAATTTATTTATTAACCACATTTTAGTCAATTTGCTTATCCAGCTTATTTAGCTTATTTCGTAGCTTATTTAATAAGCTGGGTTCGCCATTTTATTTTTCATAGATTCAGAGATCTTCAAAGTACTTTTTGTAAATTTTTCAGATTTTTCTCATTTAGTTTACTATTTTTAATCATTTTATTTCATTAAAACTGTTTTTAATTCATATTAAATAAAATAAAAGTCAAAAAAATATAATTCTTTTTTTTTAATTTTCTTTTATCATTTAGGACTTAGGAAAAATAATTTTGCTTTTGTAGGGTTAAAATTTTAGAATTTTGTTTTTTAAAGAACGGGTTTTGATCCCGTTCTCGTTTTTGTGTTTTAAGTTTATTTGCCTTTATTTTTTTGTTCCCGTAGAGTTAGGTTTTTCTTTTATGCCTTATTTATGATTCCTGTAGAATTTTAAGTCATCCATTGCCTTTTTTATGCTTTCCCGTAGTTTTAAGTTTAATTTCCCGTGCCTTTTTATGATCTTCCCATAGTTTTAAGTATTTCTTAGTTAAATTTTCTATAATTTCCCGTATGATTTAGAAAACCAAATCTAAACTTTGATCATTCAAGCACTATTTTCAAACCTCGACTCGATTTTCCATTCACGCCTCGTCGGGAAGAACGACCCAGGTCCGGTTTTGAAATTTGTGGGTAGCGAAGTGAGAGACTGATACTTCCGGTTACTATACTACTATTATTGATATTATCCTATTTTATTATATATTTATATATATTTATTATATATTAATATGTATTAAAAGGAATCTGTCACCCAGCTTGTTTATAAGAAATTCAATTATTTCTCTTGCAAGGGCTTTAGTGAGGATGTCCGCCAATTGATGATACTCCGTGTTGACAAAGTAAAGTTCGATCACACCATTCTCAACATGCTCCTTGATAAAGTGAAATCTGATGTCTATATGCTTTGATCTGGAATGTTGAACGTTGTTGCAGCATAAGGCAATAGCGCTTTTGTTATCACAGTACATTGGAATTTTATTGAATCCAAGGCCATAGTCGGTAAGCTGTGATCTCATCCAAAGAATTTGAGCACAACATCCCGACATAGCAATATATTCAGCTTTCGTACTGGATATCGCAGCACTTTTCTGCCTTTTTGATGACCAGCTAACAAGTCTATCTCCTAGAAACTGCATACTACCAGATGTGCTACGGCGTGTATCTTGACAACCAGCATGATCCGCATCTGCATATGCTGTTAGTGCAATTGAAGAATCCTTCGGATACCATAGACCCCGATTAACGGTTCCTTTTAGATACCGAAAGATCCTTTTGGCCGCATGTAAGTGTTTTTTGGTAGGCTGAGCCTGATACTGGGCACACATGCATATAGCAAATTATAGGTCAGGTCTACTGGCTGTGACATAAAGGAGGATGCCAATCATACGACAATAGTGTGATGGATCAGGCTTTCCCTTCTTTATCCTCATCCAGTATGGATTTCTCCACCATGGGAGTATCCACTGGGTCACAAGAATCAAAACCGTATTTCTTTAAAGATTCAAGGGCATATTTTGACTGGTTAATAAATATGCCTCTGGGATTTTGAAAAATCTGTAATCCTAAGAAGAATGATATTTTTCCCATCATTGAGATCTTAAATTTTGAACACATGATTTTAGCAAATAGGTCACAAAGTTCATGTGTGGATGCAGCAAAGATAATATCATCGACATATACTTGTACCAGAAGTAATTCCTTGCCTTCCTTACGAACAGAGTAGGATCCACTGAGCCTTTGGAGAAGTCTTGGGATATCAGGAACGAAGATAACATGTCATACCACGCGCGTGGAGCTTGTTTCAACCCATAAAGAGCTTTCTTTAGCTTGTACACGTGATTTGGGTTATCTAGATCCACAAAACCGTCCGGCTGGCTAACATAAACTTCTTCCCGCAAATTACCATTCAGAAACGCAGTCTTGACATCCATTTGGTAGACGACCATGTTCATGTGAGCAGCAAATGCGAGAAAAATACTTATAGCCTCTAATATTGCAACCGGAGCAAAAGACTCTTCAAAATCAATTCCTTCTTCTTGACGGTAACCACGAGCCACTAATCGAGCCTTGTTCTTAAGAATTCCTCCCAGTTCATCTAGCTTTACTTTGTAGATCCACTTCAAAGTAATAACCATAACTTTGTCTGGTCGGGGTACGAGCTCCCATACTTTAAGGCGTTCGAACTCATTGAGCTCTTCTTGCATTGCTTCGATCCAACAGGAATGAGTTAAAGCATCTTTATACATCTTGGGTTCAACAGCAGTGAGGAAAGCATCGTAGTAACAGAAAAGAGCTTGCTCATGTAA
>BQNB010013982.1:0-76063 GCA_026074375.1 Tanacetum coccineum | reverse complement strand
CAAACCATTATCTTGCTTTCGTTTAATAAGTGATCATAAGAGGATTTAGAATATGAAGATGATTATTATTCAAACGATAATCAATCTCATCATTCAATCTAATTGCAAAATTAGAATATAAACATGATATCGAGTCTAGGATTTATCTAGATTACAAAAATATCAATCAAATGACCATAGATATTTTCCCATGTCTACATGTTTAACCATCCTTAGTTATTACATGAAATCACAAAGTCGATTGCAAGATAACAAGATTAGTCATCGAATTGCAATTCACACTTGCAATGAAGATATTTCATTAAGTCTAAAGTGTTCAAATGTTGTGTTATTAGCTATGGTCAAATTATACATGCTAAACTTAACACGCTCTAAGTAGGATTGACGACTTATGAATTTCCATCTAGAAACTCATAAGTACACCAACTTGATAAGCAAGTCTTGGATGTCATTTCTAAAATCTCAAACCAAGAACCCTTATAACTTATATAAGCTTCTCCTAATAACCTAATTTCAACACCATCTCCCAAATAGTGGGAAAATGATCATTGCCTAAATTTGGCACCTCCACGGATCGATGGATCCTTCGTCTTAGATTTATCTTCGGTTTAGGTAAATCCGCCCTATGGCATTAGATTTAAAACATCTTCCTCTTGTGAATCTCTTGCTTAAAAAATCCCAACATAGACTAACCTTTAGTAAATCATCATTATCTATACAAAAAAATATTCACAAGATCTATTGAGGTAAATAGCCTTAATTGGATTTCTTTCATAAAAGACATGCAAAGGTGCATTCTTTGAACACTCTCATTATAGAGCATTACACATTGTCACTCTTAAGCATACTCCTATGTTCTAGATGACTCATTCTCTCTTATACCTACAACAACTTGTTTGCTCTATCATTTAACCTTTGAATTCCATATATTTTAATTAGGATTATGCGAACCAGAATTAAAGCATGTTAGTTGAGTCATGTTAGTCCCTCTATGAAAAGATAATACAAACTACACTTCATTAGGCAAATATAGGAATCCTATTTTTTCTAACATGAGAATGACTACTGGAGAATCTATTGCACTAGAAATTCAATTTGACCTAATGGTTTAATTGCTTTCAAGAGTGAAGTTGGGTTCGTGGTATAACCCGTAAAAATGGTCGTGTTTAGCCTGAATTGAGCATTATATTTAAATTATCATTATAGTCTTACACAATAATCTTGTTGATTATTGTGTGTGGCATGCTTAGATAACGTGCATGCTTCATATCTATATGTCTTATGCATCTCGGCTATATAGTTTTTACTACTAGAATTTTTTTTAGCATCCGTGTAACATAATCTAAAAGTCAAAAGAGTCACAAAAATGGTACTTAAACATCCTTTGAGTCTTCACTCACACACTCCTTTGATCATCATCTTTCTTTCTTCCAAATCATCAACTCTTTCGTCAAGAAAAGGTTAGATACAAATCTAACGCTCCTCCAAGTACGTTTGACAACTTAAATATTTCATCCGAAATATTCAAGTATCTTTAACTTGTGATAGCAAACGTTTAAAGGTCGATAACCGCAAATCCATATTAAGCTTTTAAACAAACATAAGTTAAAACGCTTCCTTTTCTACTTTGACGAAAAAACCTCCTTTCTAATTTGACGTATAACATTATATCTCTTCGGACGAAACATTCTTTCTCTTCGACGAAAATAATTTTTTTTCGACGAAAAAATTCTTTCTCTAACTCTCTACTCGAAACTTACTTTTCTCTTCGACTAAAATTCTTTCTTCGAGAACAACATTCTTTCTCTTCTTCCCAACCCCCATTTTTTTTGCGGAAATTATCTTTAATCCTTTCGATCACACCACTTCCTTCTCACTCAACTACGCCTCTACAATCATAGAGATGGCTTATCACTTTCCTCTACTATTTCCGCTACCACCTTTAAGATAACCTTATACCTCGTCATGAGATTGTTTTATGAACATTCACAATACTCAAGAAGACCACCATCCATCTTGACATTGTCAAGCTCACCGCCTTCATCTTCGTTTGTTTTCTTCTTTATAATAATAATAATTATTATTATTATTATTATTTTCGCGTACAAAACACACCGAAGATACATCACCATTTCCTTCGGGGATATGTCTAAAAGGAAACATCTCCATTCGAATAGGTTGCGTCTGAAGATAACATCGTCGACATTCTTACTTTTACCTTCATCCACATCGTTAATTGTCTTTGTCTTAGTCTAGGAAGGATGGAACTACATTCCGTTAATCTTCTCTCGTTTCTACTAGTCTCGATTCTAGTCTTATTTCTATTTGTACGTGTGACATCTTAACTACTTCATCCGAAGTATCTTTAAGTATTTTTATTAGCGAAATACAAATTAAAATGTCACTCCTTTCATAAAATTCATCAAGCCCTAAACTCCTCTCCTGTTGGCGGTCCGGCGGCCCCCAGATATATCTGGGACCATCGGCAACAGGCTTGAGATATCTGTCATTTCTTTTTAAATCATTAAACAAACACCCCCTCTCTCTTCTGCTACAAGCTGACGTCTACTTTACACCCAAATCTTCTGCCCAACATTCCTCTAAAGATCAATGGTTAATCTCTTATCTCAATTCCCCTAAGCCATTGTTACTTATGTGTCAAGAGAATTTCATAATGAAATGCCACCTCATTCTCCAACACAATTCCTTACCTCGTTATACCTACCAATCTTATCATTATTTTTTTTTTTTTTTTTTTTTTTTTTTTTTTTTTTTTTTTTTTTTTTTTTTTTTTTTTTTATTTTATTTTTTTTTTTTTTTTTTTTTTTTTTTTTTTTTTTTTTTTTTTTTTTTTTTTTTTTTTTTTTTTTTTTTTTTTTTTTTTTTTTTTTTTTTTTTTTTTTTTTATTTTTTTTTTTTTTTTTTTTTTTTTTTTTTTTTTTTTTTTTTTTTTTTTTTTTTTTTTTATTTTTTTTTTTTTTTTTTTTTTTTTTTTTTTTTTTTTTTTTTTTTTTTTTTTTTGTTTTTTTTTTTTTTTTTTTTTTTTTTTTTTTTTTATTTTTTTTTTTTTTTTTTTTTTTTTTTTTTTTTTTTTTTTTTTGTTTTTTTTTTTTTTTTTTTTTTTTTTTTTTTTTTTTTTTTTTTTCTATTTTTTTTTTTATTTTTTTTTTTTTTTTTTTTTTTTTTTTTTTTTTTTTTTTTTTTTTTCTTTTATTTTTTTTTTTTTTTTTTTTTTTTTTTTTTTTTTTTTTTTTTTTTATTTTTTTTTTTTTTTTTTTTTTTTTTTTTTTTTTTTTTTTTTTTTTTTTTTTTTTTTTTTTTTTTTTTTTTTTTTTTTTTTTTTTTTTTTTTTTTTTTTTTTTTTTTTTTTTTTTTTTTTTTTTTTTTTTTTTTTTTTTTTTTTTTTTTTTTTTTTTTTTTTTTTTTTTTTTTTTTTTTTTTTTTTTTTTTTTTTTTTTTTTTTTTTTTTTTTTTTTTTTTTTTTTATTTTTTTTTTTTTTTTTTTTTTTTTTTTTTTTTTTTTTTTTTTTTTTTTTTTTTTTTTTTTTTTTTTTTTTTTTTTTTTTTTTTTTTTTTTTTTTTCACAATAAATTCCCTCACTACAAATTCTTGCCTCCTCCACAATCTCGTAAAACGTCTCTTTCTCACCTCATAAGGTATTTTACTTTTAAACGGTTTCTCCTCTGCATCTCTTTATAGTCATCTCACTTCTAATAGTCTGTTTATTTCTGATGTTTTTTCTTACTTATAAACGTTCCTTTTCACTTATAATAAGTCTTATATTCTCTAATGTTTTCTCTCACATCTAAACGTTTCTTCTCTTTTAATAGTCATGTTACTATTAAAATTCCTCCTATATCTCTCCTAACTTAATTATTTTATCCGAAATATTTAAGTAATTTGCTAAAGGCAATGTCACTCCTTCGACTAAACTTTCATTTTCTAAAAAAGTAAGTAATATAAGAGAAGATATTCAATCTTCAAGTGTTATTGAGTTACCTCATTGTTGAGTCTCTCATTATTCTTCTACCATGAAAGAACCACCACCTCATTTTACATACCCATCTTTGTTCCTCAACATTGTCAACCAACAAACTCCAACAAACCTTTGATATTCCCAAGCATCTACCTTGTATCGATAGGATCACATGACTCTTCATTTGTTAATGCAATTGATATTATCAATTCTTTTCTATCAAACCTCTCATCAACACGTTTCTTTCTTTTGTCTCGCCTCCTCCTTTCCCACTATTGCTCTATGGAATCATTTTCATTAACATTCAAGAGCACATCATCTCCATCCTCATCTTATTTTTCTTTTTATCTCTTTAAAATATAAATTTTGGCATATTTTGCCAAGACATTAAGTGTCATTCATCTACCTTTAAAAAGGGTCATTATCATAATATTTTTGTGTCAATCAATAAACTCAAATTCCCATTATCGTTGTTAAAGTAGTCTATCTTTTTCCTTAAACATATGTCTTGAGTCTTTTAATTATATCATTTAGATTGTTGATTTTAAAACAATGATTGCATGTGTCAAGCTTTTAACTTTCTTTTAAAGTGTCATACTTTAGAATACTAACACCTAAAATGCATGTTTAGTTCCTTGTTAATATCTTGCTATATATATATATATATATATATATGCACTTGTCTACTAACTTTGTTTTGTAGCACACATCCATATCTTGATTCCCTTTGTGCCCAAAACAAGGGGTTGCAAACACCGTAGAGGGAGCACTTGCAAGCGTTTCTTACTCATTTAATTTCATCAAATTTTATGCATCGGATGGTTAATTTATTTGATTCATGGATCCTCTAGAGTCAATATACAAGGAATGTAATTATCATGGGGATGCAATAAGCAAGGGGAGCTCGGAGATATGTGGGTAAATAGCAAGGAGTCGGTTAAACCGTGATGATAGAAGACTTCACTAGGATGATGCAAGCTCACCTTTATAGGAAGATAGGATCGGGGATTGTCAAATACAATGAAGGGTTCATTCGTACACCAATATACTTGATCACCTACCTTTTCCTCATTCCTTTAACCTATACACTCGAAGTACCTACCCTCTTATCTTGCCTACTTCTCACCTTTCATGACCTTTTCTAAAATATCCAAGAAACACACAATCACCTTCACCTTTATTTTTCATATCCTCTCCTCAAACCTATATACTCGGAGCACCTATCTTCTTCTCATTCCTCCAACGTATATACCCGGAGCACATACCATCTTCTCATATCTTCTTCTCATACCCACATGATTGTTTTGGTGTGTGGTGTTGTTTGTGTGGAGAAGGGAGTTGTAAAGGAACTTTTAAACCTTAATATGTATTATAGTTACATAGTTGTCATCATGAAAAAGGGAGATGTTAGTGCAATAATTACGGATATTAATCTATACGATCTATTTAGTTTGGTGATGACAAACATGTACTTGTAATACGTTACGTAAAGTTCGCAAGTTACCTTGTAATACCCAAATTATCCATGCATACTCGCATGACATCTCTGACGTCTCAATTCTACATCACACCGACATTTTGTTTTGCAACCGACGTACATACGTAAGGTATGTACAAACTACATTAAACTGTAGGATGACCAAAAGAAATAAGTTTGTCTTAAACCTTTATTATTTTTATAAATATAACAAAACTGTTTCTCAAAAATGTTTTAGGACAAATTATTTTTGATTATAATGAAGTATTTTATTGGTAATTATTTTGAATTTTCAAATCTGGTCAGTTCCCCAATAAACAAGTGTCACTTTCACTTAGATTTCACCTTCACATAATAATACAAAAACAGGAGCGTCTGTCGTAGGCGGTCCAAAATTGGCCGCGGCCCCCTTAAATACCGGCGACCCCCTAATATATCTGGGATCGCCATTTCCTGACAGGCTATTTTTTCAGCTCCTATAAATAGTGGGTCACCTCCAACTATTTTCACAACTCTTTTGCATGATTTTCTTTCAGTTCTTTCTCTCTCTAGATCTCACTAAATCTCTCTAAATCATTGATCATTCAACTTGGTTAATCTTGTTTAAATGTGATCAAATCTTCTATCATTCCCTCCTTTCCTCAAGTGCAAGAGAAGAACTTTCGTCATCGCTAAGATACAAAGTTATGTAGTCTAGTTTAGTTCATTTGTAACTTTTGTTACATATAGATCGAGTCCATATCTTTCATTCTTGTGTAGTTGTGTAGATCCGGATAGTGTATAAATCCGAAAGTGTTGATGGTGTGTTGGTTAGTATTTAGGTCCTCACAATTATTAAGTATGGGGTGGTAGATTGGTTCTAGCTAAGATTAAGACTCGACATTTAGCTTAGTGTCGGAAAATATTATAAGCGACGCAGTTTATGTGTTTAGGCCATAAAACACAAGGTTTGTTATGTTGGCCACAAAACATAACGGGTTTGGTTGTACCCGAAGAAGAACTCGACATCTAGCTTAGTGTCAGAAAATAATGTAAGCAACGTTATAAGGTTTTCTCCGCCGAAAGGGAGCTTGTTGATTAGTGAAGTAACTCTCGAGTTGGATACTAGGGGAGTGGAGTTAGGGAGAGAGGGGAGATTCGTGCGAACCACTATATATCATCGTGTCCGGTTTGCATTCTCTTTTACCTTTCGCGTTACTGATTTCTTTACATTTTTTGCTTTACTTTTAATACTTGCATTTGATCATGTTTGCTTTGATGTTGTGGGTATATCATTTTACTTATGGTTGTGTAGCTCTCTTTGTAGTGAATTTGAGTGTGGTTGTATTTTTTATTGATTATGTATTAGTAATTGTAGATCAATAATCAAACACTTCTCATATTGTGTCAAACTTGATTGGTGATTTGATACAAAAGATTTAAAGTTTTTAAAAGAAAATGTATTCACCCCCCCCCCCTCCTCGGTTTTCATAAATTACTCACTTGAAACAGTTTTTCATGAAGTTAACATATGTTTGTTCTATGCTAGATTGTATGCTCGAAATTTTAGGTTTAGGGAAGAACATGTTAAATGTGTGTGGGTTTGTGGTTAGGAAGTGTTATAGTACATTCTTTATTGTGTTTAAACAAGAAAATCCATGTCTTGAATGAAAACTTTGTGTGTTTAGGTAAAATGTGTAACAAGTTACTCGTTTTTTACTCTAAGTAAAAATCTTGTGGTTAATTCATGTTATAGCTGATATATGTTGCTTATATATGCTTGGTTCATGTCTATGTGTGTTGTAAATGCCAAAAAATTAAAGTTTGTAAAAATCAAAACTTATATAGGGCGATTTTTCGTAACTGATAATAGGCGGCGATTTATGCGTCTCTTATAGGCGGCGTATTTATTCGTCTCATATAGTCGGTGATTTATACATATGATGTTAGGCCGAGATTTATACACATGACCTTAGGCGGGATTTATACACATGACTTTAGGCGGCAAGTTATACACGTATCGTTAGACGGCGATTTATACACTCTTTGTTAGGTGGTGTGTTAGACTTAGTTTTTATTAAAGTGATGGTCATTAATATTCCCGAACCTTGTATTAGTCTAGTTTATGTTCCCGGGAATTCTATAAGCTAATTTAGGATCTAGTTACGGGTTTAAAGCCATGTAGATATCCATGCCGGGGCCCACTGGAAGCCCTCTTAAGCACCATGGCCGGCACCCCCTATGTACACTATTCATAGCCCTCTCCAAGTGTGGAGAGGGTGTTGGTTCTCTTCCTTTCATTCTCATAATCAACCATTTTCTTTCATTTATTCTTTCTAGTTCTTTTTCTCTCTAAAACCTTTTTCTCTCTCTAAAAGTCTTATATTTTATTGTGTGATGTTGAAATGGTAAGGCTATCATGTGGTATCAAGAGCCTCGGGTGGGTCAAGTGATTGTGTGTGGTTCTATTTTAGCTTATTTATAAGCTCATTTTCGTCTTACTTCTTGAACAAAAACTCACGTTTTCTTTTCTTTAACATACAAGACGTGTACTTTTGTTTTTTTATTAAATGACTAAATGGATTAAAGGTTAAGTTTTTTATGATTTATTTTATAACAGCTTCAAAAAGTCTCATTTTTTATATAAAAGCTTTTCAATCCATACACACCTTATCTTCTTTCTTGTGAGTTTCTAGCTTATTTAACCATTAAAGCCTCACACTTTTTACTGTCTTAAACCAATTTGTGCTTTTTTTTGTTTTAGCTTTTTTATGTGTTAAATGTAGCTTATTGATAAGCTATGTTCTTTTCTAATCGAGGTGATTATTTTCTGGTTTGCTTATTTCGTGTGGTCCAAGGTTTGAAACAAGAAGGAACACAGATCCGTGTTTCTAACAACAAGGACTGTGTACGGTTTTGTTGTGTTGCAACCGATATATAAAACTGGAATATACACATTCCTTGTCAACCGATATATACACCTCGGTGAAACGATTTATACACTCCTCTCTGAGTGATTTATACACCCCTTGGTGAACCGGAATATACATCTTTGTTAACCGATTTAAAACCGGAAGCAGTATAAAGTGTTCCCGGGTCGTTATGTCCCAACGAGGCTAGAGATGGAAAATCGAAAGACGATTGATGATTGATGTTTGAATATGACAAGGAATGATTGGGTACTAACACTGATAAGCAAATGCACATAAAAATAAGCAAAGAAAATTAAGCTGGAACAAGAATAAAAGCTAGAATTGGTAAAAACACTTAAAACTTTTAAACTAAGACACAAAATAGGCTCAAATAAGCCTAAGACAAGACAAAATAAGCTAGACTAACTCTAAAAAAAAGCAAATTCAGCAAGCAATTAAGCCAAGCTAAGCAGGAGGAACTCAGCAGTACTAACAGCAGTACTACCAGTATTAACTAACAGTACTAACTTGGAGTTAGTACTGGTAGTTATAAGTTAGTACTGGTAGCTTTACTAAAACACAATGAAACAAGAAATAAGCAAATAAGCTAAAACAGATAATTAACTACCCCTAATAAGCACTCAGGCATAAGAATAAGCAACTAGATTAAACTAAAATGGCAAATAAGCTAAAAAGTTACAAACTGATACACTATTGAAAATACTTTGAAAAGGAAAGTAAGCTAAAATGAGCTTACTCTTAAAGACAGTTTAGGAAAATGGTTTAATCTACTCTAAAAAGCTAAGGAAATCTCAAATAAGCAGAAATAATAAGCTGGTAAGCTAAAATGAACAACCAGTACTAACAGTTTTAACTAACAGTACTAACTTGGAGTTAGTACTGCTGGCTTTAAGTTAGTACTGCTAGTGAAAAATCCCAAAAGAGAACTAGCAGTACTAACTCTGGGTTAGTACTGCTAGTTGAAAATATCCCTTAAAGTTTTCAAAAATCATTTTTATTTCAAACTGATTAAAAACAGATTATCAAATAACAAATTAAAACACTTATAAGCAGACTTTAATCAAGAATAAGCACTTAAATAAGCTGAATTAGTCTAACAGTGTTAACTCAAAACTAACAGTTTTATTAAATGCACTAACAGTACTAACTAAGAAAGTGATACAAACTATTTTTAGACTAACAACTAAACAAGATAAGCACTAAACATACTGATGAAGCACAAATAAGTAAACATAAGTAACAAATAAGCACTATAAGCAGTTCTGCTGTAAATAGGAAAAATAAGAAAAAGAGAAACTTACAATACCCTTGCTCAAAACAGGGTCAAAACAAAGAATCTACAAGCTCTAGCTTGTATAAAACAAGCTAGTGAGAGTCCATAAGCCCATCCAGAACTGGCTTATCATCCAATAAATAAGCTGTGGTGTATTGAGAGTGATTTTTGTGATTTTCTCTTAACTACTTAACTTTTTAGTTTTACTTAATGAAAACAGCTCATAAATAAGCTGTACTGATAGCTTTTTGAACACAAAACAACACAATTAAGAAACTTAGCACTTGGAATTGTAAATTGACTTAAAACCTCAAATTGCATTAAAACTTGAAAGTGTTACAAAGCTGAAAGTAAAAGCTGTAAATGACTTAAAGATTAAGATTAAAAACTAACTAGTTAAAACTAAGATGCCTCAAAGGCTTACAAAAAGCTCTATTTATAGCCGAAGTCTTCATCTCTTGGACTTGCAGCTTGTGCTTCTTTGGAGTCAATCTCAGCCATTGAAAATACTTGGGAATGGTGTGGGATTGCCAACATGGACTTTATACAACTGGGGGGAAATAGTAGGGTGGATAAAATGATTTTGGCTAGGGTGTTGAGTGGTTTTGCAGGGTAGAAGGTATGGGACGACATCCAAGTTGTACCTGGGTTTTTGTTGGGGCGGGAAAGAAGGCTTTTGGGGAAGTAGGCAGCTTTGGTCCCCTCAAGTTGTATAACTTGAATGCAATCTTTGCCTTCTTTGCAATTTTGACCCTTGTCTTGTTATATTAGTAATACAACTTGAGGTTTTGGCAGTTTTAGTCCCTCAAGTTGTATTTTCTTCACTTGGATTACCTTTGACTTTGTCCTTTCCATTCCGTGCTTGGATTTGTTGCTTTTGGCTTTCTTTTTGTTCCTTTTCTTGAATATCCGTTTCCTGCACAACACAAATGCAAACATACAAATACAATGTATTTTTGGTATGTTTTTAGTCTTTTAAGTTCGTTATTAAAGGAGAATGGTATGTGTAATTAAGCACATACCAGTCATCTTGCTAGGAATTGCATAGTCAGACCAAGGAGAAGGGATTCTGCATATCTTCAGACTCAATTGCTGATTGCTCAAAAGGAAGAAGAAGGGATCCAACTACAAGCTGAAGAGTTTGATTTGATGGTTGCTGCAGGGGATCTTGATGAGGTTGAGGAAGTCAATGCAAACTGCATTTTGATGGCTAATTTGCAGCAAACATCGACATCGGGTACTCAGACTAACAAAGCTTTCGTCTATGTCTCAGATGGATCAGATGAGGTACACCATTCGGAATTTTTTTTAATAATAATATATTTAATATGTTTACTCAAGAGGAGCAATATATTGAGTTACTCGAATCCATTTCTAAACCACACCAAGTTCAACAAAATAACAATAATGTTATCTCTGCAGTTTCTAGTGTAGAACAAAGTAGGGGAACAGCAGAACAAAATCCATCAACTGTTGAGGAAACACATGCTTATTTTGAATTATTATATAATGATTTAGCTATAGAGGTTGAGAAAGTCAACTCGGTCAATCGCAAAATGAAAGAAACAAATACTGATTTGACCACTGAGCTTGATAGATATAAAAATCAAGAAAAGTGTTTTGAAATTAATTAAGAAAAATATGATAAGCTTGAAAGATGTTACCAAAAGTCTGTTTATCAAGAGCAATGTCTTACTAAAAAGATAAACGCACTTCACTTAAGTTACGCTAAAATGATAACGACTTTGAATAAGGAAATTTCAAATTTAAATAACCAGCTTTCAAAAGAAAAATTAACTGTTTCTTTTCTTCAACAAGAAAAGAAAAAGTTGAAGTCTGATTTCAAAACACATGAAGACGAGCTTCTTGATAAACAAATTTAACTTGAGAATAAGATAAAGGAATTAGATAACATTTTGGTAAAAATGGGTCAATCGATTCAAACAATACATATGCTTTCACCTAAGCCAAACTTGTTTTACCACAATGAACAGGAATGGCTTTAGGTTATCAAAATCCTTTTTATCTCAAGCAAGCTCAGCAGAAACAACAGAGTTTGTATAATAGCAAAGTATTATTAGAAAAGCAAGATCCTCCTGTTGTGTATGATTCAGAGGAGACACTTCAACTTGCTTAAGAGAGTCGCTTAAAAATGAAACAATTGAACAAAGAAATAAAACCGGCAAATTATGTAAATATTAATCAACTTTCAGAGGTTTTTGTTTCTCAAAAGGCCAAGTCACGTGAAGAGTTGTATTTTTCAAATATTCCAAAGCAGCCAGTGTTTCTAAATCAATTTCAATACCAAATGAAGAGTTTTTGGATGATACTTCTCCAAGTGTTGCATGAAAATTTCTAAATGAGGTAAAAAGCACCATTATGAATCTCAACCCGTTGTCAACCAAAAAATGACTTTAGATATACACAATTGGTCGTCTTCTACTCATCAAGAGCTTCACAAAATTGTAAAAGATGAAATTTCCTTATTGTTAACCAAGTTGATGCTAGAGTTCAAAATTTCAAAATACAATTTTTGAAAGAAGCAGCTAAATTTTTTCGAGACTTCAAATCTCTTGCAAACAAAGCTGATGGATCTCTTGTTAAGTGATATGCTTCGAATACGCTATACGTAGATATATATAGTATATAAGGATTATATCAAATAATAGTATAGTAAGTATTTTCCGTCGGGTTCTAGAAACAAACTTTTAACCAAAATTGTCTCAAAAACCTCCCGGGTCGTTTTCCCTCGACGAAGTGTGAATTGAAATTCGGTTAAGTCCGTGATCACGCGTTTTGAATGGATTTAAAATGATTTTGATTTGGGTTTCTAAATCCTACTTGACATATTGATATAGTAAATAAAAGCATAAAAAAGAGCAAAGCAATAAAAACAATTAAACATGTAAAGCATTAAACAAAAAAAAACAAATATTTAAAACGAGACAAATAAGCAAGCATAATAAATTCAATTTTAAACATGCAAACTTCAAAAAATAAATCCTACATTAAAAGAGATTATATATATATATATATATATATATATATATATATATATATATATATATATATATATATATATAAATTTTAAACATGCAAACTTTTAAAAATAAATCCTACATTAAAAGAAATTATATTTTTTATTTATTTTATTTATTTATTTTTATCTTTTAAAAACTTTAATCTAAATAAATGTCGCAAATTAATAATCTCTAATCATATTTTAAATCCGCACTAATTTCTAAACACTAAATGAGCAAATAAAATCAACTAACTAAACATAGCAAACGTTATAACATCAAAAGAAAATAAGTCTACACTAAGCATGGTAAAATTCAAATAGACAAACATATTATAAAACGATAAAATAAATATTAATTGAAAAAAGATAGAAAATGGAACCGAATTAAAGAGCTGCAAGTAAACGATAACCACCCGATCTATTTAGTTAAAACAAATAATCAAATTCGGTCTAGCTAAATAGACCCTTAAGCTCCACACCTCGTGAGTTGACCGGTACCAACAACATCTCAAAACACAAGGATAAAAACTATTATGTAAACAATTATACTCTATTTGGCAAATTGCAAATTCTGTTAGTAATAACCACTAGGCCCAATCGCTAGTCCTTAAAACACAAGTCTTAATAATGGATTTTACAAACCAAATGCAGCCTAACCCAATTCGTGGCCCAATGTCTAATTCTAATTACCCAATAACTAGCGAAACCTAAACTTAAATTAAGGCCCAATTATCTTTCTACACAAACAAAACACGTCCTAGCAAATCACCAGGTCAGTCTTAGACTTAATAAGCTTAGTATAAGCTAAACCCAATAAGCTAACAGCGATCAAGCGAAATAAGCTCAGATTAATATCCTAACACGAATAAGCCTTGATCATTTCAAAATCGAATAAGCACATGTAATAATAATAAAAAAAACGAGACTAAAACTAAATAAGCACTACTAATCTTATTAAGCAATCGAAAATAAGCAACTAGCATTATCAAATGAGAAAAGCTCTTCTATTAACCGAATAAGCACTAGAAAAAAAAGCAAATGAGAATTAGTAAACATTACTCTAAAAGACTAAACTAGAGATCGTATTTAAACTAGAAATAAGCTATAATGAAAATTTCTAAACACTTTTAATCCACGAATAAAAATCAATAACCTATGCGAAACATAATCCAATTAGGCAACAATAACCATTAATAAGCAAACGAAAATAGCAACAAGAAATTTAAATGAACAAAAAAAAACTCCAAAACGACTCAAATCTCAAAACGATATAGCACAGTCAACGAAAATTTATCTAAACAATATAAGCTCACTTGAAAGCGAATAAGCTATATAGAAGCTTATTAATTCAGATAAGATAAGCTTCTTAAAACTCTAAAACGAATTAAATATGACAATAAGCTAGATCGAACTTATTTGAGCTTATTATTTCGAAAAGTGTTTAAAAACTTTTAAAAATGAATCGAATAAGCTTAGAGAGCTTGTAGGAGTCATTTTCCAAGCCGTTAAGAACTTTTGAGAATAAAAAGTTGCAAAAATAAGCACAAGACTACAGCTTATAGAAAAAGCTATACGAATAAGAAGATTGACGAGCGAATAAGTAAACAAAGAAGCAAAACAAGTTCTTTAATCAACTACAAACGATTTTTATTACACCATCTTAATAAGCATGCGAAATAATATGAGTACAATTAGCACAAAAACTGAAATAAGCTAATACAAAAAATTTTATAAGCTAAAAACTAAAAACTAAAAAAAATAAAACTAACTCCCAAAATTGAAGGGAGCGTGTCTTCATTTATAGGGCCAAGAGGGGCGGTTTTGTAAATTTCTTCCTCATAATTGGATTATCATGAGCCAATCATTGGCCTTGGAAAGGTGTCACACGGATTGCACTTTTTAAGAAATTGATCCAACCGGTGGTTTAATGCCACGTGTACTCTTTGATAGCCTCAATCAAACGCACTCTTTAATACTCGTTGGATCATTCTTTGGTTGCAATTTGGAAATGAGAAATGAAACTTATAAGCTGCTATGCCACGCGTCCATTTTTCATTTGCCTACCAAAGTTAGTGCTATGTCATATGATTAAAATGGAATTAATTCCATCACACATGACCATGATGTCACTACACATCGCCCATCTTCAACATATATCTGAATTTGTAATTTGGAAAATGGGTTTTTCATCATATAGGGCCTAGTGGCTTTTATGTTGGGCTTTTAATAGATTGGGTTGGCCCGACCCATAAAATGGGTCATGGGCTGGCCCAATAAAATCCGAAGGCACCGTTGGACTCGTAATCTTGCGCTCTTTCCGATCCCGTGCTCGGTTTTGTCCGGTTTTGTCATTTTCTTGATATCCGTACCTGCATATACACAAACACAAAAACAAGAATATATTTGCAATTTTAATTATGTTTTTGGTCTTTGGGGTTTTTTTTTCATGGTAAAAGGTATGTATAAAATAGCAAATACCAAATTTCCCATATTACTTAAGGTATTGTCGTGTCCTCATGCAATGTAATAAATACGCGCTAAAAACTAAAAATTCCAATCCCCCCAAACTAATCACCTTGAAAAGTAGCAAAGTGCTCATCTAAAGGTATTAAGGAATCAATAGTTAAGAAACACCCCGTTTTTCCAGTTTCTACATTTTTCCATTTTTTATGTTTTTTCATAACTTTTCATATTTCAACACTTTATAACATTGTGCTCTCATTATTCTTCGATAATACTTAGGATCATGGAATAAGCAAAATAAATTCATCGTCTCCAACTTTCACTTTTTCCATACTAAGCTTAAAAACAAGATCATTGTCAAATACAAGTCATGATACTATCACTACTCATAAATACTAATTGTGTACTTACTTTTCCTCCCGCAAATCCTAAGTTTGTATCTCAAGATTTTACTTAAGTCATATACCCGAAGGCTCTTTAAGACTTGTTTCGATACTAATTTAATCCAAAAATAAAGCAGGACGGTTGAAAATAAAATTTAGCTTCCACCCCTATCCTTGAAAACCGATGAAGTGACCGAAATTTGGCTTTTGTTGCTTTTGCCTTAATTCATGTCATATACCCTAAGGCTCTTTAAGACATAAATCAAGTAATTTTGATTCACACCCATATACCCTTAGGCCTCTTTAAGGTGAAATTAATTAAGCAACGTTAATATTAATTTATAAGTACCAGATACCCTAAGGCTCTATATGGTACTAATAATTTTTCATGAATTAGTATTACTTTTTGCCATTTATACCACTAAGGTCTTTAAGGCCAAAAAGTAATAAAATGATTAACTCTACTCATACCATATACCCTAAGGCTTTTTAAGGTATAAGTAAAGTAATAAACATGTAATGCATAAAATAAGCCAAAATTCGAATCATCGACTTCCAAATCAAAGGGAGGTTACTAAAAATTAAATTGAACCGGACAACCTTATTTATTAAACATTTATGCATATAAGTGAAACAAGCTAATGGGAGAAAAAGCCACAATTAATACTTATGAGCTTGAAAGAAAACCAACTATTCTACGTTTAATATCATGACTTATAATCAACTCTATCATTTCTCGTTCTTCGCAATTTAAAATCTCTAAGAAAGAGACTCGCGAATGCTTAGCCTAGCGAATTAAGATCGGCACTTTAATAAGTCACATAGACTGGCAACAATCTCAACTCTAATAAATCGAGCTCGCATAATGGATATAGCCTACATAAAGAAATAGCCAACAATCTCGATTTAAATATGTTAAGGAAAAAGCTAAGGTATAAAACCGGTCGGATCAAAATTTATTTCTCGTTCTCACCTTTATTTATGTCACTATACTTATTTCATCACTTTATTCCAACATTTTTCACTTCTCTTTTTTTTTGCACAAAAAATTTAAATTTTTTGCTATTTTTCACATAAATCACATATTTTTGGTGGAAAAACGGGTTACATGAGAACAACGGCTGCAGGTATAATCAAATCGATAGATTCCCCCCATACTAAAACTACACATTGTCCTCAATGTGAAATTGATACCCCCATACTAATTTCAAGGCATAATTCAAGTATTAAGGGTTCTCTACGCAAATCTAAAGCCGTTTATTAATTATGCTAAAGATAAACGTTAGTCGATAAGATTTGGATATTGGATCCTTAATGAAGCTAGAGGTATGAAGCTCGAATGAGTGGGACAAAACCTATGCATCACGAGAGTCTTCAAAATCGGGCATCCTGGACAAAACAACACAATACAACCAAAACACGAAACTCGAGAAGAAAGGGCGAGCCTCTTACATAATTGTTAGAAATAGATAAGAAGACATAAAACGCTTGTTTTTGTTAACCGAGTCACGAGCTTGACTCGACCCGAAATAGTTGTCCATGGGGGAAGCAAATGCGAAGGAAAATCTCAATCGGGCTTTATTAATAATGTTTGGATAAACATTAAAGCACATGAAAGTTCCATCCCGATGAGATGTCACCGGCTCTAAGTGGAGATGTCGGGGTCAAAAATGTTGTCTTCACTCCCGGCGGAGAGAAGTAAAGGAGAATCCACAGGGTAAGTGAGAAACGGGAGAAAAATCTGAATTACAAATGTGAAGGAATCGGCATCTTTAACATTTTGAGAAAAATCAATCTCACCTCCCTCTGGGTAAAAATTACTTTCAATACCCGGTGGTATCGAGTCTTTCGGAATAAGAAATGTATCAACCTCTTCTATAACAACGTTGGTCAACTCACCCTGATCGGGCTCAATCTCAAAAAGAAACGAATCATACTCGGGAAGAGAGTTATTAGCATGAGTAATGGTACTGCCACTTCTCGTCTCTTCCGTATCATTGCTAAAAGGCTCGAATTCGGGTAAAGAATTATCCAAATGAGAAAAAGAAGTATCAGACTTCTCAAAGAACGAATCACTATCCGTGACAGGAATAGGAAATGAAGAAGGAGACTTGAACAGATGATCAGGAGTAGGGTTGTCATTCAAAGATTCGATATTAGTAATAAGACGACTAATGTTTAATAATTTCTCACGAAGAATAACGTCTTGGATTTGAAGAATATCTTCCAAGTCAAACTCTTTCTCTTCTTTATCAACATCATTAACCTCTTCTAAGCTAACGTACCCGACGTCCTCAAAATCATCGTCATCACTCGAAGTACCATCATCGTTGGAATAGGATAAAATCTTAGAATGATCGTTCAAAACATCAAAAGTAAAAGGATTTTCACAAACGGGCACATCACACGCATCGTTGGAAATACCCTCAAACTCACTTGGGATTGGGACAAGGTTCTCAACACTAGGAATTATGTCAAGATGCTCGTCCTCTATTATGAGAGAGTTATCGTGTTCCTTGATTGGTAGGTCGGTTATGATTGTTGTAGGCTTCCTATATAAAATAGTATACTCATCATCGTCATTGTCGTAGAAAATAAGACGATTCCAGCTTGGACAATTAATATATTCTGATAGCTCTTCATTAATATTTCGCACATCTTCAAGGAGTTTACTCATCAATTCTTGAATATCCTCTTGTCGATATTGCTTGTCCGCCAAAGCATGCTTAATTTCACCAAAACTCTCCCAAGCTATCAATATAACCTTTGGTGTTACTCCAAAAGGTATACGACTGAACTTCCTTAAGAAGGTGTAAATGTATTTCATTAACACTTCCACATCGTCGATCATAGAAAAATTTCCATATGGAGTAAAACTTTGAGCTGCCGGCTTCTCTTTCTCTTGTTGACTTCCTTTAAGAATTTGCAAATCATCCATAAGTTTAAGAAGCAATTCTTGCATAACTCCAGGTTGATTTTGCTCTTCTTCCATAGCTTGTTTTATTTTAAGAAATCTCTCCTCAGCTAGCAATAAAGTCATGCACTTTTCATTAGGACGTATGTGATCGTACTCCTTTAAAAAGGATTCAATGGTTTCCATTAGATTTTCTATAGCTTGCAACAATTCCGTATCCGTTGCTTGAGGAGAATGATGAATGACGGGATACTGCGGGGGTTGAAATTGGTCAAATCCAGAAGAATTAGAATTAGATAGATTTTGGTTCATCGGTTGACACTCAAAAGTCGAGTGAGGACCCTTGCAGTTCTCACAACAAAGATATTGTTGTGGAAAACTTGGTGAAGTTTGTGGAAAATTATTATCGAAGTTTTGATCGAAACACAGGTGTTGTATAAACGAATAGGTCATGCCGAAATTTATAAAAATTTCAGTACTTAGTATTTTTCACTAAAATTTCTATTATTTTAGAAAACCGATAAAAGAACGAGATATAGTATTAATATTATTAATTTGTTATGATACAATAAACCGGTAAATAAACGAAATCTATACTTTATACAAACGAGATATTGTATTAATATTATTAATTTGTAATTGAGCTTGGATCACTTGGAAATAAAGCTTTATGATTAAATGATCAAAGGATTTAAAGAGGGTGTGTGGGTTATTTTGAGCAGAAAGAATGAGTGCAAAAGGTGAAAAAATAGTGGGGAAAAGTCCAGTATTTATAGGACAAACTGGAGGAGCGTCAGTCTATGGGCGGTCCCCTTAACAGTAAGGGGCCGCCCTAGGCTAGAGGCTTCCCACTTTGTCTTTTGTGTAGGGGAATCATCAAGACACGATTAGAAAGCGACGTGACATAGTCAGAAGACGACGAAAGCAAAGGTCACCATCCAACGGGTATTGTCCTCATCCAAAATGCCAAGGCCTGATACCTCGCCTGATACGCTGGCCAAGCATCTTAGATATACTGACTCCATAGGACCCACCTGTATGACATACGGCAGGTGTCATGTCAACGGTCCACAACGTCATCACCAGGTACATCTTTGGGGTAGTATAAATACCACAAAGACATTTATTACATATTCATTCAATTCTCTAACAACTATAGCATTTTCACACATATCACTTGCTTACTCTCACGCCGGAGCTTGGTTCTGGGATCACACCCGGGGCGAGGCTAACGTGTGTCTGCTTCTTGTGTGTAGGACATCTTACCATCACTGAAGGGATCAACGAAGTGCTCGAAAGTCGGCGAGCAAAGTTTTACTTCAACATTTACCTTTCGATAAATAAAGAGTACTTGATGACGAAGGTCTTATTCATTAGTCCCACATTCACACTTAGGTTATGTTTGACGCATGGCTTATATAAGCTTATATAGGCTTACAGAGCTTGAAATTTTAAAATATATAAGCTAGCTTATCTATACTACTTATAGAGAGAATTTAGAATTCTTTTGAAAGTTAAAAAACTGCTAAAAATTTAATGCATGGAATCTCTACTAACATTTCATTAATATGAAATACAAGCCATTAGACAATAACAACCTATTTAAAAGGTCATTAACAAACCTTATGACTTAACTTTAAATACATACGTGTTCACTTTGTATATTCAGCCACCTGGAAATTATTACTGTGTCAAATAAGTTGTAACATCCCAGGCTTGTAACAACCTATTTCAACATAATCAACATCGAAAATTTGTGATAATTTTGCTATAAACTCAACATAAATATATAATTAAAAGTTATAACCGCAAATTTAATTGTCATTCATAAACTATATCTATTTCGTAACATCCAATGCAAGATTATTTTGTAACGCGCCACACAAAAAAGCGCCTTGTATCATAAATTCTTTTTAATTCATGCTTTTAATATATATTCTAAGCTACTGAATATAAATACCTACTAACATACAAAGAAATCTGAAACACAAGCTACCAAAAACATCCTTTTCTTTTAGACACAATAACTGCAACTGCCAAAATCCACCACTTCCGCCGCCACCACAACTTTTGTCGTCGCCACCACGTGAATCCGTCGTTTGGTTTCAGTTGTGTCTGGTTTGGGTGGAAAATCTTGTGGTGTGTGTCGTAGATTCGGTGGTTTTGGTTATAGATCCGGTTGTTGTGGTAGTAGATCTTGTGGTACAAGTGGTAGAATTTATGATTGGTGTAGATGTGGGTTGTACATGTGGTATATCTTGTGGTCTCGATGGTGATTTTGGTGGTGAACTAAGTTGTGTGTAATGTTTGCTTGGATCTATATTTATCCTAACCATTATACAAAATCATTTTTTTTTGTTTCTTTACAAACCTGACTTTGATGTGTTGTATACATCACTTGTCTCGCAAATATAGTTACTTCCATGAGAGAAAAAAAAAAGAAATGAGGGAGATGATGTAAAAGCAACATATCGGTACAAGAGGCAGAGGCGTTGACATAAGGAATGAACTTTTTTATGTAAAAAGATAGTTAGTGTAGAAAACCCTAATTTATCTTAATATAGGGTCTTTGTACTCTAAGCCCAATAACAAAAAATAAATATGTTTTATACATTCTTTGAAAGGCCTGTTGAATACAGAAAAGGTTTTTTTTTAGTAAATACTTTATAGTTTATATATAAAATCAATTGGTTATGTCTTCAAATTTAATTTAGAAGTTTTAAGATGTGTTCCAATAACATGTTCATAAGCATTGTGTAAAAAAGTATGATGTGTCTAAAAAAGATTATCAAATATATATCGGAGGCCTTTTTGGTAATTTTACAAGTTATTTAATAATTTGTTGTGCTAAACCGGACTGGACCAACAGGTCAACCGAGAACCGGAGTTGCCAATGGTTCGGCTTAGAGTACAAAATCGTCTAAAAACAAACCGGAGATGACCGGTGTAAAAGCTTGTTTATGCTCGCGAGCTTAATTGAGCTCGAGATTTGAAGCTTGGGCTTGAGCTTGATTATTAAACGAGCTTGATTTAAGCTCGAGTTCGATGTAAGTTTCTATTGAACCGAGCTTGAGTAGATCACGAACAACTCGGCTCGTTTACACCCTATTCACGAGCATAGGGTAAAGCAATATAAACAACTTTAGTGATATACAAATCAATTCCTAAAAATAAATGCACACAACATACAATTTTCATTTTACTTGTTAAATTGCCATTAATCATTGTTTACAATGTTGTCAAATTCGACCAATGCATCTCTACTGTCTTATAATACATTTGGGACTATTTCATTATTAGCAAGGTTTAAAATTTACTCATAAATTTGCTTGTTATGAAATTATTGTCTTTTGATGGTCATCAATATCATTATAACATCATAACAGCCCATTTAATCTATCATTATAACAGCCTTTAATAATTACTAAAAACGTGTAACCGCTAAAAATCATAACTATCATTAATGATTATTAAAAATGTGTAACCGCATCTACCATATAAATTCACACAAACCATTTCATATATCTCACACACATATGTTTATTTTAAAGCAATATCGCATATCGTTATACGAAATGGTTACCACAATATCGCATATCGTTAACTATCTGTCGCTAGGAATTCCCGGTGCTATGCATGGGTACGCGTCTAGTAAATACTAAGCACAATATAGACAGCATATTTAGAAACAAGACTAGACTTAAATGCAAATTAAAGTGAATGCCATTACCAAAAACCACTTGCAGAAAGTTTTCTATGCATCTGCTATATGTTTAGTTTATGGGTGCTACTATTGGTACCCTCTGGCCTACTAAAAAGTTCAAAAAATTCTTTTTGTACCCCTCTTTTTACAGTATAACGCAGTTTTATATCAGGTTATGTTCCTTATTTTTGACAGTTTCATGCTTTTGACTTGTTAAACTTTATAATTTTTATTCCGCATTTTCAGTTTCACGGTTTTATAATATAAACAAAATTATAAAAATTAAAAAAAAAAGATAAAAAACACCAAAAAAACAAGGGGCGTACAAATGACGTTTTAAGGGGTACAAATAACATGAGCTTATTCAAAAAGCATCAATCAAGTCTAGACCAATCGTCTTTAATCTTTTGTTTTAACTACTCGTCATTGCATTCATATGTAAGTTAACCTCTTTCCTTCTGGGGAATTTTCTCTAATACGTTTAATTGTTTCAAACATTTTTGCTCAAAAGTTTGCATCTTATAACTCTAAACATAACGTGACAAAGACATGTATGCATATGAACGCGATACATAGTTTATATGATTAGATTTTATACACGAAAAAGTGTTGGTTACTTCAAAGCAAGATACATGACCTTTATAGCCGTTGTATGGTTGGTGTAGGAAGCAGGAAACATCTTGATCAATGTTGAGAAAGAAAGCATTTGTGTAACAAAAAGGTGTATTAAACATGCAATTAAATGAAAGAACTGTAGTGGAGTCTTGCAAGTAAAGTGGTCACACACAGAAGTGGATGGCTGGTTGGTTTGAAATTCCACTGTTTGTTTTGAGCTTTTGAGTTGGGTGGTCCGAAAATAAAGTTTGTCTTTTCCTTTTCTATTCTTAATTTTATGAGTGTTCTTCTGATTTTTGATCTATTAAGAGCCCCTATCTTTAGTAACATGCACTCAAACTCGATAAAAGAGATTCTTATGGAAGATTAACTTGTTCGATATTAAGGATAGGTGGCATCCTAGTAGGATATCCGTATTATTTTTTAGGAAAAATTACACGGATCGTCCCTGTGGTTTACCCAGAAATCATGTTTCGTCCCTATTTGATTTTAATTACAATGATGATCCCTATTTTATCAAACATGTTTCACTGATAGTCTCTATTTTGAAAAATAGGGACTATCCTTATAACAAATTTCAAACAAACTAATTACACAGTTAGTCCCTATTTTTGAAAAATAAGGACCATCAGTGTAATTAGTTTGAAAATTAGAGACCATCAGTGTAATTAAAATCAAATAGGGACGAAACATGATTTCTGGGTAAACCACAGGGACGATCCGTGTAATTTTTCCTAAAATTAATACTCATTCCTTCACAACTTGTGACAAATGACTGCATTAATGGTGACCATTTATTTCAAAGATTTCTTTATCAAAGATTTCTTTAATTTTAAGAACTGGAATCCACACAATCAAGGTTTTTATGGGCAAAAATGTCTTTGAATTAAATGGACCAATAAGATGGTCCAGTTATGGAATGTGGGGGCTTTAAAATGACCTCCTCTTTGGGTTCCTCTTTTCAAACATCAAAATCCCACTTGAAAATTGAATCTTTTGTTAGATTGAGCACTAGGAAATTGAGAAAAGATTCAAAGTTACATAAATAATGATCAATGTTTTGAAAATCGGGTCTCTAATCGACCCGGTCGAGTCACTGGGTCACCGGGTTACCGGTTCAACCGGTTGGCCCGCCAGGTCAACCCGGTTTTCAAAAAAAAATAAAAAATAATAATATTTGCAATAATACAAAAAATTATATATATAAATTATGAATATACCTTATATTTAGCCTAAAAACGATTTACTACAAAATATAACATGTAACAAATAAAATTACGTTGCAAATATATATAAAAAACTTACTTTATTTATAAAAAAACATGAAAAAACCAAAACCCGACCGGGTCAAACCGGGTCTCGAGAACCGGGTTGACCCGGGTCAGCTTAAACCCGGCGGGTCAAACCGGGTTTCGAAAATATGAAACCCGGTTTAATTTGACCCGTTTTTTTGACCGGAACCGGTTCAACCGGTTGACCCGGCCGGGTCGAACCGGGTTTCAAAACATTGATAATGATACAAAAGTAGACACTTTAAGGACTTGGTCCCATAATACATCTTGATTCTTTAATTAATTGAGTACCAATAATAGCAACTTGGTCATTCGATCTACAGAGAAACATATACGAAAAAAAAAGTATGATTGTGAGTTTGTGACATGGACAAACATGACGTTACAATAAATCGCTTCAACATGTCTTTTCTTTGATGTACTTGAGGGTTCAACAAGTAGGGCACATGAATGTGCAACTTGCAAATTTTGAACAGTTACTTAGATAAGGTGTGTTTAAGAGCATGTGAGTGCGCTACTCTTCATTAGGGGTTAGCAGAAACCGCACCGCAAATCGCATCACGGCAAAAACTGATGAATCGGTTTTAGGAAAAAAGAAAAACCGTAAATGCGGCGCGGTTACGGTTTTACCCGTAAAACCGCACCACAAAACCCACGCCGCACCGCATATTGATTATTTAAAATCAAAAAACGACATATTGATTATATTATGTGTGTTATAAGGCTTCTACTTCACATTATTATTATTATTCTTTTAAGGTATAAGTGATGTATGTGTTTACATTAAATATATGCGTTGTTTTAACCGAAAAACCCAACATTGTAAATCAAAAACCGCAAAAACCCACATAAATTATATAAGTAATAAGTGATGGTGCGGTGCAGTTTTTATTTTTATAGAAACCGCAAGTGTGGTTGCGGTTCGGTTTTAGTCAAAAACCACACCAACTCGCACCATGCTCACCCCTACTCTTCACAAGCATTTCTATAACATTCTTTATGACATATGTAGGCATGCAGGGATCTCCGTAAAAAAGAAGCACATGTGAACTTTTTGACTGACCCGTCAGACGAAAGATCCACACTCATACCAGCACGTTTTGGTATTTTGATGGGTTGGAGGGAAACATGCGTGCGTGGATCTGACCGGGGTTTCTCCTCTTGTGGGGTTGAGTAGTCGGGGTTTTACAGTGGGTCATGCTACTTTGAAAGCCGCCTCATGCAAAGTGACAAAACACAAAAAAAACATGCATTGAAAATCAACACGTGTTTATTCCTTTCGCTTTTGATACATTTGGTATCCTTGCACCTAAGGCGGTGGAGCTACTCAGTAGAATTCAACGGGTTATCAACAGGAATGTTATGACGCCTAAATCCACAAATGTGGTTTTTCATAGGATTAGCTTTGCAATTCAAAAAGAGCTAGCGGCGCAGCTTGTTGCTCGTTTGTCTTGCACCACTATGTAAAGAATAAATTATTATAATAAACAGAAATCAAAGGATCTTTAAAAAAAAAAAAAACCAACGGGTGCCTTTCCCTGAATGAATATTAGGTAACTTGGTCGAGTGTTCTAAGTCCCAGCTAATTAGGAAGATAAACAAAATTAAGTTAACGTGCCTAGAATCCGATACTAGTACCGGAACTAATATCAATACTAATATCATTCTGTTCTCATTCTCAAATACTAGTACCGGAACTGATACATGAATCCGATTCATAAATCAAACAACGAATGATCGATCATCTATGGCTATCAATTAACTTTACTAAGATAATCACGATTAAAGATTAGTGATTGTTTAAAAATTAAATCAAGTACACCTATGGGCTACAACAATTAGTGCAAACAGTTCTTTTTAGTTTGATCTTTGTATAGCCCAGTAACATACTATAATGTCTAGTCAATATTGTTTTCTAGTGGGCTTAACAATCTGTATCATACTATCATGTTAAATAAATATTTTGAAAACCCCGTTTAACTTTGAGAATGCTTTATGGCAAATTGTGTCTAGGTTATCATTTGCTCATATCATTTGTGAGCAAACGAACAATACTAGTAGTATACTAGTATATTAGCTTAAGTTTTATAAAGCCTACACACTTGGTTCTTAATGTCATTATTACTAACCTTAATATTAGCAACAATATCTAAACACATGCTGTCAAGATCGCGATCCCACATGGGATCGTAAATGTCTTTGCAAGATCGAGATCGTAAGATCCTACCAATTTGTCATGTTTTGTAAACAAAGGATTTGATTTCGGTTTATAATTCATAAGCTTCAATTTTTCCGCTTATTTTGAGACTTGTTGGCTTATATAAGTTTATTACGATATGATAAACTAATATGTGGAAACCGTAGGGGGGTGAATACGTTTCCAATTAAAAACTTTAAATCTTTTGTATCAAATCACAATCAAGTTTAACGTAATATGAGAAGTGTTGATTATGGATCTACAATTGCTAATACATGATCTAACAATGCAACCACACTCACAATATTTACTACAAAGAGCCACACAACCATAAGTAACATGATATACATAACAATCCACACAATCATGATCACAATGCAAGTATAAAAGTAAAACGGTAAATGTAAAGAAATAAGCAAAGAGAAAGGTAAAAGAAAATGCAAACCGGACACGGTGATTTATAGTGGTTCCGTCACGAAGCTCCTCTTCGCCCTACTTCACTCCCCGAGTATCCAACTCAAGAGTTACTTCACTAATCAACAAGCTCCCTTTCGGCGGAGAAAACCTTATATCGTTGCTTACATTATTTTCCGACACTAATTTAGATGTCGAGTTCTTCTTCGCGTACAACCAAACCCGTTATGTTTTATGGCCCAACATAAAAAACCTTGTGTTTTATGGCCTAAACACATAAACCACGCCGCTTACATTATTTTCTGACACTAAGCTAAATGTCGAGTCCTAATCTTAGATAGAACCAATCTACCACTTCACCATTGTATTTTGAGGCCTAAAATACTAACCAACACATAATCAACCCTTTCGAATATATACTCCATTCGGATCTACACACAACTAAAGATTGGAAGACATGGACTCGATCTATATGTAACAAATGTTACAAATGGACTAACTATACTACATAACTTTGTATCTTGACGATGACGAAAGTTCTTCTCTTGAACTTAAGAGAAGAAGGAAATGATAGAAGATTGGATCACATTTAAACATGATTAAACAAGTTAAATGATCAAAGATTTAGAGAGGTTTTAGTAAGATTTAGAGAGAGAAAGAACTGAAAAAATCTGTGCAAAAGATTCTCAAAATAGTTGAAAGTGACCCACTATTTATAGGAGCTGAAAAACAGTCTGTCAGACAGCGGCGACCCCCAGCTATATTAGGGGGGCGCCCAGTATTTAAGGGGGCCGCCGACATATTTAAAGGACCGCTCCGACATACGCTCCTGTTTTTGTCTTCTTGTGGTGAAATATTTATTTGGTGAAAATCAGACTTGTTTTAGGGGGGAAAATAGCCATATTTGAATTTTAAAATAATTGTCAAATAAAACATTTCTTTATAATTCAAAAAATAATTTGTCTAATTAATTTTTGAGAAATTGTTTTGTTACATTTATAAAAATATAAAGTTTAAGACAAAAACTTATTTCTTTGATCATCCTACAAGTTTAATGTTTATTTGTACATACCTTATGTGATTTACGTCGGGTGTAAACCAATATACGTCTTGATGCAGACTTGAGACGTCGAGAGATGTAGATGCATGTATGCATTGATGATTTGTGATTACGAGTAACTTACGCACTTTACGTTACATATTACAAGTTACAGGTTTGTCATCACCAAAACATAAAGGGATCGTAATAGATTAAATATCGTAATATTTGCACTAACAAGTTGGAGTACTTATGAGTTTCCCGATGAAAATTCATAAATCGTCAATCCTACTTAGAGTGTGTTATGTTTAGCATGTATAATTTGACCATAGCTAATAACACAACATTTAAACACTTTAGACTCAATGAAACATCTTCATTGCAAGTGTGAATTTCAATTCGATGACTAATCTTGTTGTCTTACAATCGACTTCGTGATTTCATGTAATAACCGAGGATGGTTAAACATGTAGACACGAAAAAATATCTATGGTCATTTGGTTGATATTTTCGTGATCTAGATAAATCCTAGTCTTGATTTCATGTTCATAGTCTATTTTTGTAATTAGATTGAATGACGAGATTGATTATCGTTTGAATAATAATCATCTTCATATTTGAAATCCTCTTACGATCACTTATTGAAAGAAAGCACGATAATGGTTTGTGGAATATGTTTAATTCTTCCTAGTCCTAACCTTAGATGATTAAAGGGTTCTAATTTGGTGAAGAAGAAATATTATGCTTATTTGGCAAAGTAAGAGAAAGTTTTAATGAGAAGATAATTTGAGTTTTGAGTTGTGCTTTTGAATTGTTTGAGCAAAGTTACATATATTGTGCATTTGCTCATGTTTGGCTTTTCGGAGATGACGACTTTACCAATTGCATTGCAAGGTAAATTACTTGAATATTTTGGACACATTCGGAAGAAGTCTTCTATAGAGGGGAAAGCCTGTTACGAGTAAGTGGAGAAGAAAGATCTCCAGAGATTCTTATCTCATTCCATTCCAAGGCAAGTGGGTTGGTTCGTTTCGTTCTCCTATCTACGCAATTCTCTGTCTTCGTTCGTGAAGAAATTACATTTCCTATTGATTTGTCCCCTGGACCTATTCTGATTCTGAATTATCCGTCGCTACGCTGTTCCCGGGGACTAGCAGAATCGAAATAGCAAAATTCTTGGGTCATCTCAATGGGTTTAGAAACCACACGTTTCTTTGGATCATATCATACTTCATTGTGTATTTTATGCATATATTTGCCAAATATTAGAACACAACTATTGGACAAGTAGACTCAATATGACATCATTTACACAAGTGTGATGATCCGATGCATATTCTTATCGTCTTCGAAAAGGATGTCGTTATTTTCATATCAATCGAGTGTGATTGAGTATGTAGGTTTAAGATAATATCTCTTGTTACATTTTGATATAATCTTAAATCTAGACAAATAAGAATCTGATTTCTTGTCCATACTCGAAAACTTGTCAATTAGATTCAATAATAATATCAATCATAATTTGAATAATGAATTGATATATATTCGAAATCTTTCTTGACCCTCATGAACACTCTTTATAAAAGAAAACAAATAAAGATTTTCATAGTGTGTTTCATTAATCCTAAGACTAGTTGTAAGGTGAGATTGATGAATAATGGCAAGTTAATTTCTTACTTCAAGATTGTCATATATTTTGCTTGTGCGAAAAACTATTTGTTGATATGTATAGTATGCATAGTTTTTGACATTTTATGAGTATATAAATGATTTTTCTAACCATTTTTATACAACACACATCTTTTGTAAAATAATATATGTTTATAAAAAGAACATAATTATGTGTGTGTGTGTGTGTGTGTTAGAACAATACAAGCACAAGCAAAGTTTAAAAATACATTTTCTTTTACTTAATTACTAATGTATTAATACAATCTTTTCTTCAGTTTAACCAACCCAAGGTCAAAAACGCACAATGATGAAAAGATTTAGACATCTTGTTGGAAGAGAGTTAATGTGTTGGAAATATTTTAGTGACGAGTTTTAACATATGATCTTAAGACATTATTTTTCCACACACTTGACAAACTATTGAACTCTCATTCCTAAATGGGTTACTACACTCAAAATGATTTATAAGATGTTTATGTAACACTTGAAAATATAGCGATCTATGTCTATATGCAATGCACAAACAATTTTGCAACTTAAAGCAAGAAATCTAGCGTAATTTCCCATCAGGCATAATTTGGAAAACTAGTAACATACAAATATCATACATGGCATACGTGTTAAGATGTATAATCAGCAAAATTACAAATAGTGATGATTACTTATTAATATCTATTAAAAAGGTTAAAACACAAGTAAACACATATAATCATCTAATTCGTCGTTGTTTCGTGTATTAGATACAACGATGTATACTTAGTTTGATTTTATTTGAAAATAAAACAGTTTCCTCCCCATTTCAAAAAGTAATTAAGATCAATATTTTAAAAAGATAAATACACCGTTTTTCAAAGATACATCGACTAGAAATGCACGAATCGAAGAAAAAGGCAAAATACAAGTTTTACGTTAAAACAAAACACAACATTTTGACCACTATGTAGTATTTTGCATTTCTGACTTATTTACGTTTAAATGAAGTCTTGGAAGTATTTCTAAATGAAAGTAGACTCAATTACCTTTAAAATGGTGGATGGCACGACTTCTACAGACTTACAGTTGATTTTATATGAATTTTTAAAGTTTGCCAAATTCTGATGAAACAGACAGACGGCCCCCGGAAAGGTGACGGCCCCCAGATATATTTGGGGGCCACCCTAACATTTAGGGGACCACCACTAGTGACCCAAAAACATGTTTTGTGTACAAAATCATTTGGTTACTTAACTGTAGAACGTAGGACTTTAAGAAGTTGTTCCCGCACATAAATTTCGTGTTTTATACATCATTTCTACTCTTAGGACTTAGAAAGACATATATTGAGACTTCCAATCTTTTTGTAAAGATTTTCATTCAAGCTAGTATACGAGGTATATTTAACAACAAAACTAGTACGAATCAAGCAACAAAACACTTTTCATATTTAATCCCACTTCATAGGTAATTTGATACATGGATCGTACTCTATTTTAAAAACCATTTGTTTTGAAAACTAGAGCGACATGGCTCCTGATACCAATTATGGAAACCGTAGAGGGGGTGAATACGTTTCTAATTAAAAACTTTAAATCTTTTGTATCAAATCACCAATCAAGTTTAATGTAATATAAGAAGTGTTGATTATAGATCTACAATTGCTAATACATGATCTAACAATACAACCATAATCACAATATTTACTATAAAGAACTACACAACCATAAGTAACATGATATACACAACAATCCATGCAATCATGATCACAATGCAAGTATAAAAGTAAAGCGGTAAATGTAAAGAAATAAGTAAAGCAAAAGGTAAAAGAAAATGAAAACCGGACATGGTTATTTAAAGTGGTTCCGTCACGAAGCTCCTCTTCGCCCTACTCCACTCCTCGAGTATCCAACTCGAGAGTTACTTCACTAATCAACAAGCTCCCTTTCGGCGGAGAAAACCTTATAATGTTGCTTACATTATTTGCCGACACTAAGCTAGATGTCAAGTTCTTCTTCGGGTACAACCAAACCCGTTATGTTTTATGTCCCAACATAACAAACCTTGTGTTTTATGGCCTAAACACATAAACCACGCTGCTTATATTATTTTTTGACACTAAGCTAAATGTCAAGTCTTAATCTTAGCAAGAACCAATCTACCACTTCACCAATGTATTTTGAGACCTAAAATACTAACCAACACATAATCAACCATTCCGAATATATACTCCATTCAGATCTACACACTACTAAAGATTGGAAGACATGGACTCGATCTATATGTAACAAATGTTACAAATGGACTAACTAGACTACATAACTTCGTATCTTGACGATGACGAAAGTTCTTCTCTTGCACTTGAGGGAAGAAGGAAATGATAGAAGATTGGATCACATTTAAACAAGATTAAACAAGTTAAATGATCAAAGATTTAGAGAGATTTTAGTGAGATTTAGAGAGAGAAAGAACTGAAAAAATCTGTACAAAAGGTTCTCAAAATAGTTGGAAGTGACCCACTATTAATAGGAGCTAAAAAACAGTTTGTTAGACAGTGGCGTCCCCAATATATTAGGGTCCGCCCATAATTAAGGGTCCCTGACATATTGGGGGCCGCCCCCACAGATGCTCATGTTTTTGTCTTCTTGTGGTGAAATATTTATCTTGTGAATATGAGACTTGTTTTAGGGGGAAAATGGCCATATTTGAATTTTAAAATAATTACCACATAAAACATTTCTTTATAATTCCAAAATAATTTGTCTAATTAATTTTTGAGAAATTGTTTTGTTACATTTATAAAAATATAAAGTTTAAGACAAAAACTTATTTCTTTGATCATCCTACAAGTTTAATGTTTGTTTGTACATACCTTATGTGATTTACGTCGGGTGTTAACCAATGTCCGTCTTGATGCAGACTTGAGACGTCGAGAGATGTAGATGCATGCATGCATTGATGATTTGTGATTATGAGTAAATTGCACACTTTACGTTACATATTACAAGTGACAGATTTGTCATCACCAAAACATAAAGGGATCATATAGATTAAATATCGTAATATTTGCACTAGCATAATATAAACCTATAAGTCTCAAAATAAGGTAGAAAATTAGGGCTTATGAGATATAAGCCAAAATAAAATAAGCTCATAAACCCACATATAAGCAGAAACAAACACCCCCTATGTATAAACTATAATCAGGTCTATAAAATGAAACGTCAATGGTTGACTTATTAGACATCAGTAAAGGTCATTTGTTTTTGGGCCTAAGCAAGCGAGATGGACTCATAAGATAGAAAAATGAAATAAATAGAAACATGTGAACTCGGATTGCGTGACGATCTTACGAGTTTATGTGCGATCTCACGATCTTACATACGATCCCACCCCAGATGCGATCTTATGCCGATCTTACACGATCTTAGCTAGTAAACACGTAAGATCGTACGATCTTACGAGTTTCCTCGCGATCTTGACAACCTTATCAAAGTATTAGACTCGTACATTTATCATTTTTGGCGACTAACACTCACTATACAAAGCATTTATTGCATACCAACCGCGAACCTCGAGTATTTTCATTATGTGAGAAAATTTCGTACTCTCTCCGTCTCAAAATAATTGTCTAATTTGACTTTTTAGAGTCAAACTGGTTCATGTTTAACCTTAAATATATATTTTTGTTATATAATACTTGAAGAGAATTATACCTAGAGGTGGCAAAACAGGCGGGCACGGGAACCGGGCAAAACGGGCACGGGCTAAAAAGGGCGCACGGGTCAGAACGGGCACGGACCAAAATGGGCACTGATGGGATAAAGGGGCTACTGAGCGAATCTTATTTATTAAATGTTTTTTTCCTATCAATTTTCTAGCTTTCAAGCATGTATTATTATTTATTTTCATACGTTTTAGTAAGTTTTTATACGTTTTCCTCCGTTTTTATAAGTTTTGTACGTTTTTATACTTTTTATAAGTTTTTCGACGTTTTTGAGCGTTTACAGACTTTTTTTTATGATTTCGTCTCATTTTTTACGTTTTCGTACAATTTTTTACGTATTCGACAATTTTTTTAATATTTCGTCCGTTTTTTATGTTTTTGTCTTTTTTTTACGATTTCGTCTCTTTTTGTACGTTTTCGTCCGTTTTCGTACGTTTTTGTACGTTTTACGTACAAAAACGTAAAAAATGGACGAAAACGTAAAAAACGGGCGAAAATCAAAAAAACAAGCAAAAACGTAAAAAACAAGACGAAATCGTAAAAAAGACGAAAAGTAAAAAAATGGACGATAACGTAAAAAACGGACGAAAACGTAAAAAATCGTAAAAAGACAAACGAAAACGTAAAAAAACGGGCGAAAACGTAAAAAACGGACGAAAACGTAAAAAATCGTAAAAAGACGGACGAAAACGTAAAAAAACGGGCGAAAACGTAAAAAACGGACGAAAATGTCTGTAAACGTACAAAAACGTGAAAAACTTATGAAAATGGACAAAAACGTACTAAACGTATAAAAACGGAGGAAAACGTAAAAACGTATGAAAACATAAAAATAAAAGATAATAATACGTTGTTGAAAACTGGAAAAATGACGGGAAAAAAAGAACTATTAAATAAAGAATATGCGCCCAGTAACTTATTTAATGTTTTACATATGCCCATAAAGGTCCATTTAGTGTTTTACATATGCCCATAAGAGCCCATCTATAATAATTGATGGGCAAAAAGTGCCCCCTAATTTAAAAAAAAGTGCCCAAAAGCGTTCATGAATTAGCATATGGGCAAGATTTGCCACCTCTAATTATACCAATGGAAATACACTCAAAACTCAATCCATTCATATATTACATCAAGTATTATATAACACACACAAAGATAGTTAAGATCAAAGTTGAACCAGTTTAAATCTGAAAAATCAAACTGGACACTTATTTTGGAACGAAGATAGTACTATTTTTTATTATTTATTTATATTGCCTATGTTGAACACATTTTGTATAATTCAGGCAGAAAAACGTTGGATGTAACACCCCTATTTTTGGATTGCGCAGCGGAAATTACAATGGGTGTTACTAAATAGCACCATATACCAAGATAATAGAAAACAACTCAAATGAGACGTTTTACAAACATGTGTTCCATTATTTATTCAGAGAAAATGCGTTTAGGTCCCCACAGGAATCGTAACCACAACCATTACCACATTTGAAAGACAATTGTTTCAAATTAAAGACATTGTTTTAAAACACATTAAGACATTATTATTGAAAGACAAGGAACACCCAAGTAGTCTTTCACCAAATCATCACATGCACGACACCTCCACACCATCGCTGCCTTCATCCTTGGTTACCTGGGATAAAACATGTTTAAAACATCAACAAAATTGTTGAGTGAAATTCATAGAGTTTAAAATAATCAATAAGTAATAATCTTTGAACACATAATTAGTTCTCGGGAAAACATTGCAACGAATACAATGTATAACATCTCTTTTCTTTCACGCAATAAGCTCATGACACCGAACGTTAACAATACATATATCCTTTCATATGTCAATTTGCCCCAGAACAAGGTATTATTGTCATATACCTACTACTTCTAAATACAAAACGTCCGTTTGACAGGGTGTTCACAAGGATTCAGACCCCGGACGGGGTTGTCAAACCCAATAGATCTATTTAATGCATTAGCGTTCACCTCGCAAGGCAATTAACGGTTCATGAAATAAGGGACTTCGACAATAGCTACTTATGCGGAAACATTCTCATAATCGGGTCCAGCATACCATAAAATCATATGTGTTTGATTCATAAAACAAACATGTATCTCCCTCGCGGGTTTATAAAACAATCAAAAGATTTAAAAGCGAGGCTATGAACTCACCTTAAGCAAAAGATTCCAATTCAATCAAATCAACAAGTGCAAATAACTTCACGTCTCAACCGCGACCTATATAATACATATATAGCGGTACGTGACTAAAAGTAAAATAATTCATATAATGCATACTTGTATATATATTTATATAACTATTACGTATATACAATCATATACTACAATCTTCAAGTGCGACGCAAAACATTTTACTTCGACGCACCCACAAATGTACAGCAATTTACAGTTGTGTTACGCTTCGTTTACCATAAAGTTTTTATTTTTAGAAAGTTGTCGAAAGTAAGGATAATATAATCCGAACTTCATATTTCATCATTAATTAACTAACATTACAAACCCTTTGCTCATTATAAACCATATTCAAAAGTATACGCAAGTTTGACTTCCAAAAGTCAAACTTCGTAGTTGACTTTTACACCAAAAATTTCCAAACTTCATGTAGCCGTAAAATCTTCGTTATTAAGAGTTACGCGACCCATTTTATATCAAAACGTTCGTAAAAACAAGCCCTATCATCTTATCAAGCTCAAAATAGGTTTTAAAAATTTCTCAACACGCTACGAGGCGGTCAAACTTTCTGGTCAAACTTAGTCAATGCAAAACCCTTTAAAATGACATTTTTGACTTAAACTAACTATCAAAATACGTTTAACTAGTCTATTTATGTATACTAAAACCATCAAACTTTAATTAATAATCAAACATACTTTTAAGAATTTTCCGCACTTGAATCCTATAGCACATAATATATAACACGCAATATCATCAAATTAATCATACAAGAATATAACTAGAATACTCACAAAGCTATAAGAAAATTTTGTTTTGGCTTCCCCTTGTGGTTCGAGTTCGGACGCAAACACAAACACCAAACCAAAACCTTTTCAACAAAACCCACTTGCAAATAAACTAATTTAACCTCAATAAACACCCTTTTGAGATCAAAACTTCAAGAACTCAATCCATTTTCAACTTCACAAAATACTCATTGCATGTGTAATATTTTTAGTGGGATATGTAAGATTTGATGAGAGGATTAAGAAAATATAATTAGATCGTATTGCATGTCGGAAAATCAACGACGGTGGTGGTGTGATGGTGGTGGTGGTCGGACGTGAACAAGGAGAGGGAAGGAGGAAAATTTAAAAAAATAATATGAAATGTGTGTGTATGAGTTGGTATTTATAGAGGTATAGTTTGATCACTTGCCACATTTAGTCCCTCCATCCTTCATAGTCCTCCAAATTTAGTACAAAGTTATTTTCTTTTGTTTTATAGTCGGCCAAAAAGCTCAGGTCACACCACATTCGTAAATATTTTTATTCCGTCCCACTAAATTTATTTTAAAACATTTAATAAAATGTTAAGTCACGTAAATCTCGATTCTTGACCCGTTTTTTACAAAAACACAAGGAAAAGCCATAAAATACAAAAATAAAATAATCACGCTCTCGGAGCAAAATATAAATTTTTCTAACTTTCTCAGACGCTAAAAAAACAAATAAAAACTCAATCACAGCTTGTAATTTCCCAATAAATGGAAATTTTCACCAAACTTTATATAGCATAAACGACTAAAATCAATTATGTAGTAAAATAATTATCATAGCTCGGGATAAACGTTAACCTGAAACTCGGGTTGTTACATTCTCCCCTCCTTTAGGGAGCGCCGTCCCGGTGCTCAGCATGACTTATCCGCTCTTCCTCGCTTCATCATTACTCGTAAAGAGATGAGGGTACTTAGTCTTAATTTGATCCTCGCGTTCCTAAGTAAATTCTGGACCTCTTTGCGAATTCCAACAAACTTTAACGATAGGTATCCGACTTTGCTTAAGCCGCTTGACTTCTCGATCAACAATTTCCACTGGCTCTTCAATCATGTGCAACTTATCATCAAGTAGAATCTCGTCCATCGGAACGACAATGTCACCTTCCGCTAAGCATTTCTTAAGATTTGAAACATGAAAATTACTATGAATCCCTTTCAACTCTTCAGGTAGTTCCAACATATAAGCCATAGGACCGACTCTAGCTAGAATCTTGAATGGCCTAATGTAACGTGGACTCAACTTTCCGCGCTTTCCAAAACGCACAACGCCATTCCACGGCGATACCTTGAACAGTACCATATCACCCACTTTAAATTCCAGTGGTTTAGTTCTTCTATCCGCCTAGCTTTTCTGACGACTACGGGCAGTTAACAAGCGGTTCTTAATCCGAATGATCTTCTCGGTCGTTTCACGAATCATTTCTGGACCAGTGAGTTGACTGTCTCCAACCTCACTCCAACAAGCAGTTGATCTACATTTCCGTTCGTATAAAGCCTCATATGGTGCAGCCTTAATACTCGCGTGATAACTATTATTGTATGAGAACTTGACCAAAGGCAAATGGCGATCCCAACTACTTCCAAAATCAATCACGCATGCACACAACATATCTTCCAGTGTTTGTATAGTCCTTTCGCTTTGACCATCCGTTTGAGGGTGGAAAGCGGTACTCAGGTCCAAGCTTGTCCCCAAAGACTTCTGAAGTGATTTCCAAAATCTAGACGTAAAATAACCGTCTCGATCTGAAATGATCAAAATAGGAACACCATGTCTACACACAATTTCCTTCAAATAAAGTTGCGTGAGTTTCTCCATAGTATCATTCTTCTTCGTCGGTAGGAAATGAGCTGATTTGGTCAATCGATCGACAATGACCCATATCGTATCATACCCACTTGGCGTTCTAGGCAGTCCACTAACAAAATCCATAGTGATCCTTTATTATTTCCAAATAGGAATCTCAGGTTATTGCAGCAACCCAGACGGTTTCTTATGCTCAGCTTTAACCTTCGCACAAGTCAGACACTTGCTAACATACGTGGCAATATCAGCTTTCATATTCGGCCACCAATACAACAACTTTAAATCTTGATACATCTTGTTCGATCCCGGATGGATAGAATACTTGGACTTATGCGACTCGTGCATAATCAAATCCCTAAATCCACCGAACCACGGCAACCAAACACGATTTCCAAAACAACGCGTTCCATCGGGGTGAAACTCGCGTGCGTGAGATATTTTCTTAATCAATCTCCTTCCCTAAATTTTGGCCTTCACAAAATCAAAATCATCACACCATCATCCAGTTCCACAACCCCTCCCCAACCCATCCAACATTCAAAAGTTCACATTCACCACCCAAATTACAAACATCACAACAATTACACACCATTCCTTCAACTAATTCATCTCCACACATTCACACCACACTCTATTTCATCAAAACTCATACACACACAACAAAATTCAATTCAATTCAAACCCAACACCACACAAACAACCACTCTCAAACAAACTACATACAAACACCCAAACCAATTCCACCGCCAACACAAGACAACATCGAAAAAATTCACACACCCAAGTAAAACTAAATAACTAAACACAACCAACTACATATCAACACATTTAATACCCCACAATCAAATCAACAATCAACAAAACGCCACATCACAAACATACCCAAACCACAAAACATCACAAAGCACAATCCAAAAAACAAATTCCCAAACCACCACAACATTCAAACACACCACTACACACCCTACAACAAATCGAATCAAAAATATTCCAAACTTCCAACTGCAAATCACAACCACCTCATCTCATCCTTTCCACTTCCTTTTGAGCTTTAAGCGGATTTGCTTATTATAATCGTGTGACGGTCATCAACCAAGGACGAACACGTTAATGGTCCCCCAATCCTTCTTCCTTGCGGCTCAAGGCGTCAGCCACAACATTCGCTTTTTTCCAGAATGATAACGAATCTCACAATCATAATCACTTAACAACTCAATCCAGCGATGTTGTCTAATTAAGCTCTTTCTGATTCAGAATATATTGTAGGCTCTTGTGATCGGTGAAAACCACACACTTCGTTCCATACAAATAATGTCTCCACAACCTAAGAGGAAAAACAACGGCTCCCAACTCCAAATCATGAGTAGTGTAATTCTATTTGAGAGTCTTCAATTGTCGGGAAGCATACGATATCACCTTTTCCTGTTGCATCAACACGGCTCCATAACCCTTAAGTGACGCATCGCAATAAACCACGAAATCTTCAGTTCCTTCGGGCAACGCTAAGATCGGCACACTACACAACTTTTGTTTCAGCAACTAGAATGCTTCGTCTTCTTCTTTACCCCATTCGTACTTCTTATCTTTCTGAGTCAATTTGGTAAGTGGCTTAGAAATCAAAGAAAAACCTTCAATAAACCTCCGATAATATCCGGCCAATCCTAAAAAATTGTCCTCACTTCATTTGCGTCGTCGTGCAAAAGCCTAATACCTAAGGCTTCGATCTTTGGCAAGCACATGGAACACCCATTTACGATCAATCACATGACTAAGGAATTGTACCAAATCCAACCAAAAGTCACACTTAGAAAACTTGGCATACAATCTCTCTTTCTTAAGCAACTCCAAAATAATCTTCAAATGCTTTCCATGCTCTTCTTTGTCCTTGGAATAAACCAAAATATCATCTATGAACATAATGACGAACATATCAAGATATGGCTTGCATACTCGGTTCATTAAGTCCATGAATACAGCAGGCACATTGGTCAATCCAAACTGCATTACTTGAAACTCAAAGTGACCATACTGAGTTCTAAATGCAGTAATTGGAATGTCCTCTTCTTTAATGCAAAGTTGGTGATATCCTGATCGTAGATCGATCTTAGAATACACGCTCGAACCTTGAAGTTGATCAAATAAATCGTCGATTCTCGGGAGAGGATAACGATTCTTGACAGTCAACTTGTTCAATTCGCAGTAATCAATACACATTCAAAAAGACCCATCTTTCTTTTTCACGAAAAACACTAGGATGAACTCGGACGAATAAATCCTTTCTCCAACAGCTCTCGCAATTGCTCCGATAACTCTCTCATCTCAGACGGTTCCAAATGATACGGTGCTCGTGCAACAGGTGCAGCCCCCAGTACCAGATCAATTCGAAATTCTACTTGCCTCGGCAGTGGTAGTCTCGGCAATTCATCAGGAAACACCTTAGGAAAGTCAAGAATTACTCGGCACGACATTACAAAATGTATCTTCCAATCGTCATCTCCGTTTAGTTCTTCATCAGTTACATGTGCCAAAAACAAATGACAACCTCGTTTAATATACTCACGGGCTTTAATAGAAGATATGACATTTAGTTGGGACATACCTTTGTCACTTTCGACTGTCAACGTCTCGTTCCCGTAAGGTATATGAACAACATTCTCACCATAAATGATAACGGCATCATGCTTGACAAGCCAATCCATACCAATTATAACATCGAACGTACCAAGCTCAATCGGCATGAGATCGATTTAAAAAATATGGTTTACTAAATTCAAAGTGCAACCTTTACAAAAAACAAACAGTGTCGTACTAAAACCATCCTTCCATCCGCTATAACTCTAACCTCCTCCGTAACTGTATCTATTTTAAAATATAACCCATCGATTCAAGCATGGAAACTAACTCTAGTGTCTACAAAACTCCCTATTTGAACCAGAAACTCCCCAATTTTAAAACAGAAGCCATAGCGGTAATTGATATAAAAACGTACCCGAAACCACATTCCGGTACCATACGCTCAGCATCCTTAATCCATAAAGCTCGACGACGAGCTCTCTAACTTCTCTAGCTTGACGCCCCCTATCTTTGGCATCGATTCCTCGTATGACCTTGCTCTCTAAAATCTTAACAAGTCCAAATGGGCTCAGCGTTTGCACCTGTGGGAACATTCTTTTCCTTGCAATACCTCGCTTTGTGCCTCATCTTTCCACACTTCTGGCACTTGATCGTACATTGACCAACATGGTGAGTAAAACAACATTCACACACCGGAAGTGATTCAGAATACACCTTTCCCTTATTCGGATCAGAAAGTCATAAGCTCGCAGCTTGCGATTTCCCCTGTGCTTTGGATTATTCTATGAAGATGGCGTGAGTTATCCTGTTGTTCTCTTACCACTTACTGTTCCCACTTTGAAAGTCTCCCACTTGTGAAAGTTCTCACCAACTTTCCGCTAATTTTTTCCTTTCAGAATCCTTTCATTCTTAGCTTGCAACTTTTGTTCCATCAACTAATGTGCCATACGCACAATTTCATTCAAATTGGTAGCGTTAAGACGCGTAAACTTCACCCTTGATGTTATCAGACAACCCTCGGATGTAAGCATCAAAGCTAACTCATTAAAGCTCGACCATTCTTAGACACATCAAAGCTAACTCATTAAATCTTTGAGTATAAGCCACCATGTTATACTCCTTGACCTTCAGGTTCTACAACTCGTTTTCCATTCTTTGCAGTTCTTCAGTAGGACAAAACTCTGCTGTCATCAATTTCTTCATCTCAGTCCACCCTATTTGGTTAGCAACATCTAGTCCCAAAATTGTGACTTTATAGTTCCACCAAGTCAGTGCAGGTCCTCGTAGTGTAGCAGCAGCAAACTTATCTTTCTTATCTTCCACACACTCGCTTATCCCAAAAGTCATTTCTGTTTTCTCAAACCATCTCCTAAGCTCAACAGCTCCTTCGGTACCACGGAAATTATCAGGGTTACTGATGACATCAAATAACGTCTATTTTATAGCATCATTTATCCCATGTTATTAACCCATTTTGTATAGTTATTGCAAAGAATTGTTACTTAATCGTTTATATTTAGAATTGTAGTAATTATGGAATACTTGGTGAATATTAGCAAAAGGCGCGCATTCTGGAGCTTAAATGAGGATATTTTGAAGATTACTATTCTGAAGACCAATACGCCATATCCATCAAGGAAGATACGACGTATCCGTGCCTGCACTCACCAAAGACCACAAAGGACAAAGCTCATACGCCGAATCTAAGAAGACCAATACCCACGCATTGAAATAATGAATGAATATAAATTTCTGGAAGATATCAAGCGGTGGTCCCCTCTTCAAGAAATCCCTAAATGACGTCGTATCTAATATCCTGGATACGCCGTAAAACGAACACTGACTTCTCCGGACCTATTAAAATAGAAAACTCAAAAACGATTTTTAAAATTGTGCTAAATCATATTCCTCGATACCCAAAACCACAAACCATAAAAGTCGATTTTCAGAGGAGAAAAATAGCAGAAGAGGTCGAGCAACGCTATCAATTCCATAGGAGACAACGTGTAATTCCATATACTTTAGTAATCGTTCAGTTTTTGGTGTCATTCGTTAACTCGGTTAGTTTACCTTGGCTAAATAATTGCTTTTGTATTTATTATGACGTTTGAAGGCTAATACCTTCAGGTATTAGCCATTATTATGAAGATCTGAATGTTTGGTATTTGTTTATCTCGATTTCTTGATTTATCGTTGAATGCTTGTTTATGTTTATCAATTTATACTTGTTTACGCGCTTTTGTATGCGACCTATCATTCAACTGGATCTAGTGATACGGATCAAGTAAATCTAGAGTCTTGGATAGCTCTCCATATAGTAATTTATACATCTAGAATCATAGGATCACAAATATTGTCCTTCTAAATCTGTGTCTAGGATACGCTTCGGGCTTAACTAGTTAATTGGATATTGTAAATGGTTTATTGATCGTGTTGACTAGAAGGTGAACCTAGATAATTCAACAAATAACGTTCTGATTCCATTAGATAGTTGGACAAGTGGACTACTAGTGTATAAATCACCATTAAGTGATAAGTGGGTAAAGTCTCTATGAGCCAGGGTTTAACAAGATCACCATTGCTTTAATCCCTAAGATAGATTATAATCAGTAAATAAGGATGCTTTATGCGGATGCTTTAATTTTGACAGAATTAATGGTACTAGGTCTTAGGATGATATAACGCCTAAGTCTTAAGAATGATATACCACCTCGAGAGAAGAAATCATTGCACTGAATAAACAAACCAACTTTCTAATCGGATTAATAATGGTTAATATAGTTTTCTTATATTTGGCTCGACCGCTCTTTTATCTTTTGTTTATTTGCTTGCGTGGGTTAAAGTGCCTTGAATTGATTGTAGTCACCAACCAAACCGTGCCAGTCTCTCAGGCTGAAAACCCCCCTTTTCCCGTTAGAATTAGAATTAGGACTGACATAGGTTTAGAATAGAATAGAATTAACATAGATTAGATAACCAAGATATTAATTAAATTGATAGATTTAACCTCGCTTCAAGTGTTCGACACCCTACTTACCACGAAACTACTACCGATCGGGTACACTGCCCGTTAAAGTGTTGTTTTTGGTTTAGTCGGCAAAATATAAATTTAAAACTTGAATCAATAAAATATACACCACACAACGACACATCAAGTTTTTGGCGCCGCTGCCGGGGAGTGAAAATTAATCTTGATTTTTATTTGATATTTTGGTTTTTAACATTAGATTAGATCTAACCCTTAGGAGTAGTGTAATTTAGATTAGTGTATATTCTTGTATATTCTGTAAATTTTGTATATTTGTCTTTAATTGTTTGCTTGTATATATGTGTGTTTAATTGTTTGCATATTTAATTGTTTTTCTTAATACACTGTTCTGGTCGATAGTTGAATACGGCGTATCCACTTTCATCGGATACGGCGTATCCAACTTTTTGTCCAATACAGCGTATTCATTCAAACTGATTAATACGACATATACACTCCCATTGGATACGGCGTATCGATCATCTGGAACAGAAACAGAAATCTTGGTTTTCCTATTTGATTTTGGTGCTAAAATTTTTTTCTATCTTTCTTCAGAGCAAATCCTTCTGATATTTTTACTTGTGTTACAGGAAGTACTTATCAGAGCTAGTAGACTGAAAAAGAAACCATAAGAAGTGGTGGCAGAACTAATTTCAGAAAAATACATGGAAAAGTTTCAGACTCAATCACATCTTTCTATTACCAGTAACAATGTTAACATTGAACTCAGCAAGGGATTTTTGGAGGAATTGCAAGTGAACGCATACTACGGATGGATTGACGAAGACGTGATAAACCACATTGCTATGGTACTTAAAATGATTGATTCGATCTACATTCTTGGTGTGGATTCCAACAACTACGAATGAAAATCTTTCCTCTCTCGCTGGCTGATGAGGCATAACAATGGTGGATAAACGAAAGGGAAGGAAAAATCACCATTTGGGAAGAACTTATTGAGAAAATTTTCTATAAATTTTATCTCAAATCGTACGATGGAGAAGAAGAAATGTTAGACGAAGGAAACAACTAGGGGATTGATCCACTCGAATTCATATCGCGAGTAAATTCGTCATTTGATAAACACATGAAAATAGATAGAAGAACTAAGAAAGTATTATTCCATGCTTGGATAAATGGGAATTGAAATAAGAGACAAATAGATGAGAGCATCTTGAGAAGTAACAATACAACTACTGACTCGTTCTTCAAACCTTATCTAATTACATACGGAAAGAGCGACACCAAAAAGGAAGATGAACAAAGTCAGACAAAGCGCAAATATAGCAATACATGCAATTCTATTGATGAGCAACTGATGTGTCGTCGTGTGGTGTATAATAAGTGATTATCAAGTTTTACATTTATATTTAGCCGACAAACCTAAAGACAACACTTTAAGGGGTAGTGTACCCGGTTAAGATGTAGCTTCGCGGTAAGTAGGGTGTCGAACATTAAGAGAGAGAGTAACCTAATATTCTATCAGTATTTTAATCTATTTAGATTAGTTTAATTACTTGTTAAACCTATGCTATACATATTTACTAGTGGTAAATGGGGGGTTTTCAGCCTGAGAGACTAGCACAGGTTTGGTGGTGACAAAGATTAATTCTAAACACAATAAACACTAAAGCAAATAATCACAAGATAAAGAAGCGGTACAAGCCAAATAATAGAAAATTGTATTAACCATGTTAAATCCGATTAAATGTTGATTTGTTTGTTTAGTGAGATGGCTACTTATCTCGAGGCGGCATATCATTCTTAAGACTTAGGCGGTTCTTCATCCTAAGACCTAGATACGAAAAATCCTATCACGATTAACGCATCCGCATAAAGCATCCAATAGTCTAATTATAATCTATCATAGGGAATTAAAGCAGTGGTGATCCTATTAATACACTAGCCCATCGGGACTTTATGTCACACCCTGTCAAGGCGGAAACGCGAGGCGTGACGAGAAAGGGAATCATCACAACACATTGGCGTCTATACAGAGAAACTAAATCATGCATAAAACACAAGGTATAGACACGCAGTGTCATGAAAATACCCAAACACATCAACAAAATCCAAAAGCCGTCTGACATTGAAATAAAGGCAGTTCATGCCAACGTCATGACGTGCAAACATTCATACTTCCTAACAAAGCAAAATAATTAATCATTTATCATCCAAACAAACAACGAAATCTAGATAACTAAACTTCGCCAGCTGCCTACGGTCCATCTAGCCACTTTTTCTAGCTTTAATCTCATCCTGCTGAATACCTGAAAATGATGCTTATACGTCAACACAATGGTTGGTGAGAAACATAGGTTTTCAGACACACATATTCAATCCGTTACCAAAACAATTTAACCAATTCCTGCAATTATAAAACAATACACTTTGCATGACAATTATGCTAACTAACATACAAGCTAACAAGCAATTCAATCAAATCAAATCAAATTAATCATTCAAACGCCAAGCAGACGACCCATATTGCCCTTGGATAATACCAACTCTCTTTCCCTCTAGCTCAGGCCAAGGATATCCTCAAGTAATCCACCTGACTAGGCCACACAACAATATCACATCTCAAAACATGTAGCACATAACGCATATTTGTAACATCCCGCTCCGATAATGAGACAAAGAGTTACGTTATGGTGTCATATCAGAACATATAAACGCAAGCGGAAGACTTTATTAATTAAAAATACCAAGTCATAAAACAAAATGACTTCCAACAGTATTAAATTCTAACAAAGTCAAATGAAAGAAATCTTCAAAAGGAAAGGTCTTAAATCATAAATCCAAATAAAAAGGGTTCTTCTAAAGGTGGGTCCTCTAAAAGCTCCTACTCTCAACGCTCATATCCCAGCTTCCCGCTTAGCACCTGCCGCAGGAAAAGAAAACGTGGCTGAGCTAATGCTCAGTGAACAGATATAATAATAGTAACGGTAATGAAACGAAGGAATGAACAAAACGGATCACAAGAACTTGCCAAACAAATGCCAAACGATATATAAATATATATAGAATAATGAATAGGATAAGAGTAATCAAAGGAATGCCCACGAGCCCAAACAAAAGTCTAAAGCATCCCACATGCTTAAACCCTAAACAAATAATCAGATAGTCATAATCAAATATACACAGGTATGCATTCCATGATGTACCAAATGTGATATGAGGTGTATTGCACACACACAATCATTCACCTGAACTGAACGGAACAAAGTACCTAGGATGCATCCATACGCTCTCTGCAAAACAAAGTTATATCTATATACGCAAGCACTATGGCGAGTGTACGAACATATATAATCAAATCATAATAAGTGCACATACAAAAGGGAACGCCGTGGACCAATCACACCGCCACAGATAGTGTCATGCTATTGGTGCATCAATGACATGGTCATGGTACCTCCATGACTAGATAAAAATAGCTCGGGCAAAGAGATAGGCAAAAGATAAGTGAACAAGTTTTAAATAATCCAAATATGGAAACGAATCTGGTAGCATATTCCAAACAAGAACCGACAGATAATTACAAACGAATATCGAATCAATCGGATTGTCATCATCAAACGAGTCATGATTCCGGATAGCAAATCAAATGAATATCAAATAGATCAAGTAGCCAAACAAATGAGAATGAAGTATCCTTACTAAAAGGACGGAATATCTATACCTAAACGAATAAGCAAAGTAGAAACGGACACGAAGATAATAGATTACAACCTCTTCACTGAATCTACATGAACCCATGATTAAATGTCATTATCTATCTAACAAAGGTTCCTACACATGTCTAATACACCCATGATCATTGGCTTAATTTATTTTCATGTTTAAGTATCACTTTGACCCTTGTTACCTAAAACTGATCCAAGTTTCCCGATGTTAAAGACCCACAAAAACATCTTCTAAAAATTACACCAAAATTACAGAGGTTCCTACTTATGTCTACATACACCACGATCCATTGATTTAAATTTATTTCCATGTTTAAGTATCCCTTGACCCACCTTAATTTATGTAGACTAACCCAAGGATATGTACCCAAAACTGACCCGAATTTTGACCTGGCAGAACCTTTGAAAAGTTGACGCGTAAAAACCTCACTTAGACAACTCAGAAAATTCTGAAAAAATCATGGATGTAGCACATATCATGAAGATTTACCAAATCAAATTTTAAAGTCTAACTCCTTACGGTTTGAGAATTAAAAATCAAACACTACAACTGAAATTTTCGGGCAGAATCTGCAGTTTTGACACTTAATCTTATAAAATCTAAAAATTGACCTTCCCGACCTCCAATTGACATGAGGCTGGATTTTCCAAAAACTAGACTCTTTGAATTTAACTTTAGGCTCAAGAATCATGTTAAAACCACTTTTTATCATCAAGTTATACCCCGTTGAACATGACCTAAAATTCTGCCCAGAATTATTAACCATGAAAACCCTAATTAACACCCATCAAAACCAACCCTAGGGTTTCTAATCTGGTAGTTTTTATTAAACATATAAAATATCTTCTTATGGTTTCATAACATGTAAATTAAACCATTTAATTGGATTAAACCCTAAGAGAGAATTGACAATAAACATAAACACCATTACTTCTTACATCTTTTAGGTTTTTATGAAAACTTTTGCATATGTAATCATGGTGACAACAAGAATGAAACAAAATCAAGAATTACCTATGGAATGAGAGAGGAGTACAAGATCAAACACCAAGAACCCAAGAATACACTAAAGAATGAAGATCAATACCACACCAAGAACACCAAAACTTCAAGGATTACCCAAAAAAAACACCTAAACCTTTTTCTTGCTTGAAGCTTCTATGGAGGAATACACAAAATTATAGAGTAAGAATTTTGAGAGAATGATGTGAATGATGGAGAGGATAATATTGGCCGCCTTATAAAGAGAAAAAGAGGGGACAAGATTTTCTTAAAACTTAAGGAGATTACAAGATATTTGCTTAAACCTTTTACACTATTTTCCTAAAATATTTTTTGCTACAAAAATAAAAGATTTGGTGTATCAACACCACCATATGGCCGGCCATTTAACTCAAAGAGGGGTGGGGGGCAAAATTTTTTTTTCCCATTTTGAAGATTACACAAAATACTTGCTAAAACCTTTTAATACTTATCTCTTAAAATATGTTCTTTTATAAAAAGAAAGTAAATATACAAAATAATCAAATTAACCAAAATATCTTTTTTTAAATATGGGCCGGCCATATATATATATATATATATACCATATAACTATATATATCTTTAAAACAAAATAACCTAGTTTATATCTTTATAATTTCCCAAAATTATAACCTAAGGTTTTAAATTTCAAATGCTTATTAATAAACTTTAGGTTATATTCAAAATTACCAATATGAAATGAAATTCAAATTTTTGGTTTTACACTAACATTAGGCTAGCATTTAAGCATATCAACATATCATTTTCTCAGGCCCAAGCGGAGTGTTTAAACCCAGAGTCATTCAACTTAAAGTGTTCTTGCTGGGTAGCGGTGGTCTTAGAGCAGATGCCAAACTATGTTTGAATGCCTGCATTACAACACGATTAAAAAGTAGCAGCTAAAATTCCCCCACCCCGTAATCCGTGATTTAGAAGCGGCAATGGTGGTAACATTCATAAACATATTTTTGTTTTGGATACGCAAAATTGGTGTATGAACAGGAATTGGAAGAAGAGATGGCGACACTATTTAGTAGCACGACTTCTTCTTTTCATTCTTTGTGCAACACAAATACAACGTATCAAAACACAAATCCGTTTATGGCTGTTACCGTCGTTGCCGCATCATTATTGAATAACCACGACTAAAAGGATTCTGTAAGGTCCGATGCATCTATTAATGTGGAGCATGAAACAACGTCTCCGTCGCATTCTGAGGGTTAATAGAAACAACGAACATGCGTGGTTGCGGTAAGTAGTAATTGTCCGCTATAAAATTGTATTAAACTATATTTGTTAGCTTCTGGTGAACCGTTCATGTAGGCCAACAAGAATCCTCCCTATTAAGCAAAAACATCAAGTCGGGTTTCCACGGTCAGGTTTATCACTTAACAGGGACAACGGTTCCCACGTGAAAGGTTGACAAAGATCAGTCCAAGATCAGCTTTGGATGAAAAGTCTTGTAAGAGGTGAGAAACGAAAAAAAAATAACAAAAAAAGTGAATGACACACTTGATGAAGATTCAAAATAGCTCGCGTATGATTTTTCCACATGTGAAACAGTTCTAAGACAGGCTCGGACAGGGACTGTCATTGTAAGCTAAACCGTTGTTGCACAAACTTATTCTTGAGTAGCTTATCCGCACATAGGGCATCTCATTCTATGTTCTAGATGCTGATAAGCTGCTCAATAATTGGTACACATCATAAAACAGATACAACTAAGGCTCAGTCCTCCGTTATCATCATTGCCAGGCTTTATACATTGTAAAGGAACGGTAAAACATTGATTCTTATAAGAAGGGATCGATTCGCTCAAATAAGACCTTCAAGTTGGGAAAGAGTGTAGGTCTGTCATGGCTACACACCTAATAGGTTGCCTAGCCAAGTTATGAACTTTCACACGTTCTACTCAGACTGCTCATATTCATCACTGCCTCATCAAGGGAGCATGAAATCCGTGGGACATCAGATGTAAACAATGATTACCAAGCACAATGTAGCATCCGAACAATACTGATAATGGATTTTGTCACTTTCACGTATGCCAAATTAGAAGCTATTTTCTATATTTAAGCACGCGTGACAGTGCCAAAACCCCTATTACACTCGAAAGATCATTCATGCGTCCAAGTAAGCAGTCAACACCCAAAGATATATAATTTCACTCTCTAAATCATTGTTTTTAACTCCTGACATGGACGCAGGGGTGGCCAATAAAGACAGATACCTAAACTTAATGGCTCAGATTTGCAAGCGCGGATCCGGATGAAAAGGTGTTCGACACACAATGGCTGCAAACACTACTTTGTTGGTGCTGCCTAGCAAAGATACGTGCTAATTTGAAACATCAATATCAATAAGGACCTCACAAATGTCATAGTATCATCATGGATTATAATTTGCAAAAATAAAAAGCTAACCTAGGATAGGCAAGTCAAAGCTCGAAAGCAACAAATGCCAATCGTGATGCGAAACACAATCAAGCAAACATTAGAACAATAAAAAATCAAGTTTAACTCACAGTTGCGATTCTGGAACCGGGTAAAAGGGCACCCTACCTGCCATGGCTGCAAACACAATATAGCGATGCCACGCAAAGATACGGCTGGGTGGCACCCAACATGGTCTAGCAACTGGTAGGCAGTTTGCAAACCGATTCTTTCATCATCACATCATCAAAGTAGCATGCAATTGGTCAGACATCAGACGTAAACAATGATCAACGAACACAGTGTAACAACCAACTACATGATAAGGGTTTTGTTACTCTCACATATGCATGATTAGAAGGCATCTTCTTAATCTAGGCACGCGTGACAGTGTAAAAACCCCTATGACACTCTAACAATCATTTATGTGTTCAACAAATCAGGCAACACAATCCAAAAATTATTTACCCCCGTAATTTGTTGGACTGCTTGATCCATTTGAACGCATAGTTAACTATTAGAGTAAGAAAAGTGACGTTAAAAAATCATTTTATGTGTTCACTAATCATTTATGATTAGAAGGCATCTTCTTAATCTAGGCACGCGTGACAGTGTAAAAACCCCTATGACACTTTAACAATCATTTATGTGTTCAACTAATCAGGCAACACAATCCAAAAACTTATTTAACCTACGTAATTTTTGTGACTGCTTGATCATTTGAACGCATAGTTAACTATTAGAGTCAGAAAGTGATGTTAAAAACTAGCATGTTGTCATAAACAACATATGTACGATTGTGTCATGGCTGTGAAAAAATACGGCTGCATAACAATGTTATCAAGTCTTTGCCCCACACTCTTTGTTTAATGGACTAACACACCATGGAAATAAGCTTTTGGAACATTATGTTTATTTACTTTAATTAGGAATGACAATTAAGCAAATTCCTAACCAAAAAACATAATTAAACATGGCCTAACAGCGTAGCAATTCCAATAACAAACAACATAAATCAAGCAACATGGATAAAACCTGTTTAAAATAACAGAATAACGCATGAATTCTAAAGCAGGCTAACCAAATTGGTATATTTTTATGGCGAGGTGCAAAACACACAAATCATACTGAAGCTGATACTATATATACTCCAATCGAAAGTGGGAAATAGCTGTTATTTATGTATGGTAGGCATGAAACTTGTAAGAGAAGCACCTAAGTAGAAGAGGGAGTGGTAGGGTAAATATCTTTGGAAGAGAAGATGGTAGTGAGAGAGGGATAACACGTAGCAAATATGGAGTTTTGCTGGGAAAAAGAGGATACGGCCGCCATGGCTGCAAACTTAGCAAGCTTGCCTCGCCAAGATACACGTGGCCCAAACTTTAACCGAACCTATTTAGACATTATCAGATATAATCATCAGAACCTTTTAGAATTGTTATCATTACCGTCTTATAAAAACTGCTTCAAAACGCCGTAAGCACATTTAAACCAGCTATAAGCAGTACCTAATTTTGATTTTTACACAATTTAAGCATGAGAACAAAATATGTGCAAGCCATAAGCCAAAAGCATAAGCAGCTTTTGACTGCCTGATCGCACCTTCTATTTAATGCCCAACACACATGGCAGACAGTTTTTCGAACATGAATTCTATTACTCTTATATTATTAGGCTCAAATAAGTAAGCAGTCCAGGAAAAGAAATATATGGCCGCTCATGGGCTGCAAATAATCAAGCATGCCCGCAAGATGTAACTTAATTCAACATTAACCCAACCCGCTTAGACATGCTCATATTTTATCATCACAACCTTTTAGAATCGTCATCATTACGGTCTTATAAGACACCAAAAATGCACATCTCTTCTCTCTTTAAAAACACATCTCAACACACACCTTCTTCAATCTTTCTTGCTCTTGGAATATTATAAGGTTCAGATAAGTAAGCAACCGGGAAAAAGGGATACGGCCACCATGGCTGCAAACCTAGTAAGTTCATCGCGCCAAAATGCCTGTAATCCCAACTTTATCTAGAACCGCTTAGACATGTTCAGATTTTACCATCACATCATTTTAAAATCATTATCATTAACGTCTTATAAAAACTGCTTCAAAATGCCGCAAGCATATTTGAAATAGTGGCTTAAGAAAGTGCGGTACTTTGGTTCAAACACTACCAGAGTACATAACTCCTAAAACTCTATATTTACCTTTTTTATCCTGAGCCCACTTCCATCTTCTCTTCTGACAAATTTACCATACCACTCCTAAATCCAACTTTGGTGACATATGAGGTTTAGATAATGAGCAAGTGCAACTCAGAAAGGGGTACGTGCCACCATGGCTGCAAACTTAGCAAGCTTGCCCTGCCAAAATGCGTGTAACCCTAAAAATTATCCAAACTCGCTTAGACGTGCTCAAATTTACCATTACAGCCTTTAGAATCGTTAAGGGGATGTCATACAAATACACAACCTGTTTTTAACTACTGTCACAATTAGCGTTCAAACAACTTTTACGCGTTCCTTATTCTTGAGCAGCCTATGTGGCGACGAATAAAGCAATCAGACCAATTCTTTCGACGCTTATAGATGCACAAGAATCGTACAAATCATAAAGATCATAACTATTGACTTGGCTAAGCTGTAAAAGTAGATGCGGGAGAAAACTATAGTAACTATGGAGTCTAGTGAGTCATGTATCTTATAATGAAAGAGGTGTTATGGCGGGCCATGGCTGCAAACTTAGCAAGCCTCTAGCCTGCGAGATTTGCACTGTGATCCATAATTGTAACCGAACCCGCTTAGACATACTCAAATTTTATCACCATAGCCTTTTAGAATCGTTATCATTACTGTTTTATAAAAATTGTTTCAAAACACCGTAAGCATATTTCAAACAGCTATAAGCAAGACACAATAGATGTGCAACATATTAGCATTAGTAAGAATTCGAAATATTGTCTGACCATGTTGCAAGTAAGCAGCCTGGCCCGACAAGACGCACCCGAAACGTGCCAAACTCACAAACATTGGTAAGAACTGCGTTTTTGCTGCATGAAGAAAATGCAAAGGAAAATGTGAGCCTATGCAACACGCATCAAACACTCAAATTTTATCATCACTGCCTTTTAAGAAAGCACGCATACATTCTTTTACCCGCCTTTCCACACACACCTCGGCCCCAAAAAATGTGAACAACCCCGTTATGGCTGCAACCTTATTTAGGTATTTGGCAGCGTATGAGCCTATCACCATTGTCATGCACCTGCCACTATTGTTGCATGCCATGGACAGAGGCAACGAAAGGACCTGTGAGGCATCGAAGAAGGATCAAGCCAAAAGTATAAAGCAAACTTGATTTTGTAATCGTAAATTTAAACTAAAACAACGACAGTCTCAACACAAACTTGATGAGTCAGACTATACTATTAAATTTCATTATTAAAGACATGATAACATCAAATATGTTTTTATGCATATTAATGCAAAATCCTTATAAAATTGATCATAATTATATTATAGTTTATGATGAAATGTGTAACTTACTTGCTTCCTATTTTTGTTGTTAGGAAAATATGAAGCTTTGAGCGAAAGACACGGAAAATGGAAGGTTGCGTGATGAAATTAAATAAAGGAAATACTCTAGGTGAAAACTGCGGTGTAGTTGCATCGACAAGACTACGTCGTAACCCATACTAAACTAAATCAAGCCATCCTGGATTATGAAGAACTACAGCGTAGTTGACCCGTTGGGACAACGTCGTAGCCCCTGAGAAGAATTTTACATTTGAAGAAACTACGGTGTAGCTCCTCACCTTAGGTTATGCTTTAGTTATTGTTATCAAAGGAAGGATACATGCAATTGAAGAACTATGGTGTAGCTCATCACTTATGGCTACCCATAGCTAAACAAATCATAATCAATTCCTATTTTTGGTATTACCCCCCCCCCGAAGATACTTGGAAGAGAAGACTCAGAGGTGATGACTAAGGCTTCTCTAGGAGACGTTTTTCAGTTCTATTCACCACCATTTCAAGGGAGGATTAGCTTTTAACAGCATTTATAGTCATCATTCCATCAGCATATTTTTGTAAGTAATTATAATAGTTTAATCGTTAATGTTCTTTCATTATGTATTATACAATCCTATATAGCATGAGTGGCTAAGAATACTTATGCTAGCTAGTTTATGTATTTTTTTGTTGTGATTATGCATGTTCCTTGGTTTAATTATTGTTTATTTGAATATCCTGGTTGTCTGTTGATTGATCCTCGCGTTTTGATAGTGTTGAGGTTAGTGTAGATCCCTTTAAGCTATTTAGTAGGCGCAAGCTGTTGAAAGATAGTTTATTAGGATACTAGGAATAGTTACACCTTTTCTTAGTGTAGGGTTGCCTTATCACTGCCTGACATGAAGATTAGTACTATAAAGCGCGAGAAATCCTTTTAGGAGGGTTTAGTTGCGAGTAGTAGGATTGTCGACACTTAGACATGTCTTTAGGATAGTTGGGGGTTTTATGACTATGAACTAGATACCCGACTTCTGTGAACAACGGGGTTGAGATCGTAGGAATTATAGGTTAGGACTACAAATCGAACCTAGCGATATTAAACCACCCGGTACTAAACGTAATTTAGACATTGCATTAGTAAGTAAAAAGAAACACTCATCTTCCTCAATAATTAAGTAAAATTGCTAGAGGCTAGTACGTTCTTCTCCCTTGATTTAATCTTCTGTATACTTTCTTATTTAATTTATTTTGCATTTCTGAAAACAAGCAACTTTTAAAACCATTTCAATTTAAATTACTACTAACACATAGCTCTTGGTACGAACCTCAGACTTACCTAATTCCTACATATCTCACGACCGGGTTCTTTGCCAGTAGAGTGCATTTTATACCATAGAATAACGATTATTATAATAAATATTAAAAATTGGTAATTGCAAACAAATAACGCATGAGAGTGTTAGTTTGGTACAAACGCTACCAAAGTACACGACTCTCAAGAAAAATTAATAAATTATCCTAAACCACAAATACATACCCACCGCTCCATCTCTCTTGCTCTCTTTCCCAAAAACATATCGGATCTCACCTCAGTGGAAACCCCCTTGGCTCATGAGTTATTAAATACCTTTACTAAAGAGCAAACATAGCTGCTGGTGAGATCTGCTAGAGAAAGATAACAAAGATTACATAAAGCCAAGTAATTATAATTCCAAAAGGTGGGCGAAGGATTCAGATTCTACTGGGAGGCCCAATGCATTGGAACACCAACATCTGCAAAGGCTACTGTTGCGGCAAGGCTCAGATTTACGTACACGGTAGTGGTGCCAAGTACCCGCCATGGCTGCAAACAACTCTTGTGTGACTGCGATAGACCAAAGATACAGGACCTAGGCGAGAGAATACACACCGTAAACAGGAAAAAGACATCCACATCGCCGACATTAAACTCAACGGTAACACAAAACCAACTAACACCAAACTATCCCCAAAAAACCTCAATAAACATACCCAGATCCCAAACACATACCGCGAGGTGTACAACCGCATCTCACCCACCTCTCCATCAGCAAAGCACAACATGAGCATACGCAAAAGGCATTGTCCAAAAACTGTATATAAGCCTAAAGAAACCATGGAACCGAACAAAGAGGTATCGACCCGCCATGGCTGCAAACCGAACCCTGAAACCCGCCAAGATACGGATCACTTTCACCCTTAATGATCCGACGACCAATACATGCCTCTAAATATAGTAATTTGCCATGCCATGGCTGCAAATTCAATAAGTTGGTTCATAACACAAATTAGTATGGCTATTCATGAACTAAACTGACAATATAAATGGCTCAAAAATGCGAGTGCAGAAATCGAAAGAAATGGTAAATTCGACCCGCCATGGCTGTAAAACACAAATTGTGATGCCCCTCTTAAGCGATACGGGGTCGCTATCACGCATCATTACCATGACTCGCCAAAAACTCCTTAAAATACATAGATAAATGTATTCCAATATAAATATATATCAAGGAACAAAATCCGCGAGACCAAGAAAAACCGGAAAGCAGATATAGAGAGTTCCCGGTCGTTATGTCCCAACGAGGCTAGAATGGAGAAATCGAGAGACATTGATATTTGTGTTTAAATGTAACAAGGAATGATTTGGAACTAATTTTAGAAGCAAATGCACATAAGAATAAAGCAAAGAAACATGATTGCACAAGAATCAAAGCTAGAAAAGCAAAAACACTAAAACTTTACAACTAAGGCACAAATCAAGCTCAATAAACTTAAACAATTTAAAAATAAAGCTAAACTAACTCTAAATTATTTTTTTAGTCGTATATTATAATTTTGGGATATTTAAAGTAATAATATTGATTTTATGCTTATTTGTATATGTGTCTTTTTTTATGAAATAATATTTTTACTTTTTTATCTAAGTGTTATAGAATATTTTGTTAATATTATTTATTTTTTTATAAATATTAATTAATATGAGTATTTATATTGAGTTTATGACTTTTATTATATATTAAAATAAATTTATAATTTTATTAGAATATTATTTCAAGGATATTTAAAAATAATATATTTAAATTTAAATTTATTGATTTATTGTTAAATATTTTTAATTGTTATAAAATTGTTATAGATATTTTCATAAATGCTAAAATAATCAAAAATTTTATTTAATATTAATGTGCATATATTTAATCCTAACCCAGGCGAAACCAACTCAAACGGCAATAAGATACAGGAATATATCAACATCAACAATAAGAAAACCATGAGCCCATAAACACTAAAATAAACAGCCATCAAAATGGATCAAGAACAACTAGATCGCAATAACACACCCAAATAAAAAGCCAAAGAAACGACAATCCAATAAAAAACCACAATAACCCCCACAGATTAAACACAGGACAACAAATACTGCAAACCAATCAAACCCGAAACAACCCCAAGCCAAACATATAACATCCACGCAAACCCACACCAGAAATCAAAAAACGTAGAAACAAAAGCCTACAAATACTCACCAAATCACCACAACCATAAAAACGAAAAATACCAACAGACGCCATAGAATCCAAAAGCCCAAAATTATAACACCTCCCACTCCAGCACAAAAGACTATCCTACCGCTAACCTAAAACAAATTCAACCCAAACTAACAAAACGCGCAACTACGATACCTACCCCTTAAGACAAAACAAAACAAAATAAACAACGCAAACACAACCAAAAACACCCAACAAAGAACAATCCAAAAACAAACCACCCGAACAACACCCAAAACCAACCAAATCAACAAACTAAACCAACAAAACAAAACCCAAACAGACAAATCACCCAAAATACAAACAAAACTCCAACAACCGTACCCAAACTCAATCCCACAAAAAAAACAACAACAAGCACAAAGAACCACACAACAGACACCAACACCAATTTATCTAAAAAGACAAAATGAACAACAACCAAACCAGAAACCAGCGACCCATAACAAACACAAAAAAAAACAAACAAGCCACCCACCACGCACCACGATCCCAAACGAACTAAAAACCAGAACCCATACAAGAAGAATCAATACACAATTCACTATCCCCACCAACAACCACATAATAAAAACAAAAAAGCCAATAAACAAAGACCGCACCCACCAACAGCCAAACCAAATCCCATCATCAAAGACAGAAGAACGAATCACAACCCAACACCTCAAACACCCCCAACCAACATACAACAAAAACTAAACATCACACCACCAAGCATAGACTTATCAATCAAGATCAAAAAACAAACGAGAACAAATTGCCAAGCCCAACGAAAACATTTGTAGACACCTACCAAAAACTACAATAACCCATACACAAACTCTCACCCCCCCACCTCCCCAACCCAATAACACCACAAACAAACACCAAACTCACGCCACAAGACAACGAACCACCCCCACCCAAACAACACAAAAACGACCCACCAATAAGCACCCCAACAAAAAAAAAAGCCAGGAAAAACACACAAAAAATCAAGCACACCCACCATCCATACAATAAATCCAAACCACAGAAACCACAATAATAGATCGCCATATGCAGCACAACACAAGCAAAACACAAACATAACATGAAAAAAAACACCCCCACAACCAAACCGCCATATCACACTAAAACCTCACAAATAACCATAGAAAAAATAATAAAAAAACAACATCCAATATTACCAAAGCCAACAATATACCAGAACCCCACAAAAAACCTAAAACCACCGCGATACAGCCCAAAAAAACAGCCACATCATAAAACCAACACACCCAACAGCACCACCCAAAAAAACAAACTGACAAGCTATATATCAAGATCCCAAAAAAAACACACCAAACAGCCACCCTCCCAATAACCCTAAAAACCACCCCAAATTTCAAACACAAATAACGACCACCCCCAACACACGCTAAACACCAAAAGCCACAGCCATTCAAAACAACTGCCCAACGTACACAAAAAAAAACAGGCAACACGATAAAGAACAAAAAACAAAAACAATAGAGGCTACAACAATAAAAAAACCAAAAGAAGACCAAACAACAAACACACAGAACACCCCATAATCCAAAAGTAAACCTCAAAACGCACACCCATATAATAACAAAAAAAAATACCAATAACCCCCAAATCAACCCAAGAAAACTAAACAACCACACAACAAAGCAATCAAGAAACAAGAGTCCCAAAAACATAAACCCCGCCTAAAAACCAACAACCCAACCACGATCCCACAGAAAAATACTACCACGCCAAAAAACAAACCACCAAACAACAACCATAGGAAAACAATCCCCAACAACCTACAAAAAAAAAACGAAAAAGAAGAAAACAACTAACCCACAACTAAAAATCAAGCCCCATAAACAAACACTAAAAACAAAAACACATAAAGTCACACCAAAAAAACAAACATAACACCAGCCACACATACACTAAAAAACATAACATAAAACATTGCGCCACATAATAAAGCCGGCCACTCAACTAACAAAAAAAGAAAGACACAACAACACCACCCCAAGAAAAAGATTACCAACACACCACCAACCCAAAAAACTAACTAACGACCCCACAATAAAAATAGCCCCATAATTAATCATCACAATAAAGACCTACGGCAAAGATTAATCCACAACCCAGAATTAAACAAACATAAAACTAAATAAACAGTAAAGCAGAAACAACACACAAGCTACGACAGTAAAGACTCACAATCGATCAAGCACCACCCAGCCACAACGAACTAATAAATCTGAAAGAAGATCTGTGGAATGGCACCATAACATCATACACCAACAAAACAATCACACCAACCAAAAAAAACCAACACACACACAACAATCATAAAAACAACCCAAACAAAACGCCACCCACATACCAAACGAGACGAACAAAAACCATCGACAAACCCAACAAACCCCCCACCAACCCCACAAACCACCAAAAATCACCCATAAGCCCAACAACAAACGAAAACGCACCCCCACTCCCATAACCCAAACACAAAACAACATACAAAACAACAGAACACACAAACAACATACAAGCAACAAACTCACGACCAAACACCAATAAACCCCCCCCACCAAAAAAACCCGAACGAGACACCAAAATGCCCCACAAACCCATCCCACTCACCAAAAAAACAAAAACCAAAAACCAACACCAAAACCATAAAAAAAAACAACCATAAACAAAAAACCCATAGCCCCAAACCCCAAAAAAAACCCGAGAAAAAAAAAACACACCACAACCATAAAGAACACAACATTAAGAAAACATCAACCCAACATACACAAAACAAAAAACAAACATAAGCAAAAAAAAGCAACTTCCAGGTCCAACTATTACGCAAACATCAAATAAAAAACCACAACAACAACCCATAACCCAAAATAAGCATAACATTATAAAACAAAGAAATAACAACACACAAACAACAACACACCCCAACACAAATCAAATCAATCCAACCCCAACCCAGACTTCAACACAACAGAAAAACAAAAAATCATAAACCCCACCCCAAAAACACACACACCGCAAACACACAAAAACCCAAACACCATACAACCCAAAAAACCCACAAACATAAAGAAAAACCATCAACACACCCAACCAAACCAAATAACAATAACAACCAAGACCCAAAACACCCAAAAAACACAACGCAAAAAACAACCACAGCTAAAAAAAGCCATAGCGCAAAACCCCCAAATAAAAGACCCCACAATCCCCAACCCACAAACAACCCCACAACACAACTCAACCAAACCCAAAACCCCCACACAACAAATAACAAAAAACACACAAAATATACAAACCCAAAAACACTAAAACACACAACAAAAAAACACTTACGTCCCCTCCAAAAACACCCACCAAACAACTACCAAAAAAAAAAAAACAAGTACCCGATAAAAATACGCACAACAAACCAATCACAATCCACACCACAAAAAACGAAGCAAAAGACCAACACAAAAACACTGACCACCCACTCAACCCAACAAAACAAAGCAGCAAACAAACCCAACAAAAACACCACAAAACAAACGCATCCAAAACACAAACGACCCAAAAAAACACCCTCAAACGAGAACATGAACCACATCACCAAAACCCAAAGAACGCCAAACCCAAAATAAGATCAACCACCAATAACAGCTCCCCAAAACCAACCCCAAAAACCCACACTTATATACCACCCCACCACCAAAAAACCCCACACACGAAACCACCGCCACAACCTAAACACCCACACAAAAATACAACACACAGAAATAGAACCCCAAAACAACAAATACACAAACAACCCAACCAAAACCACCCACAAAACTCAAACCAAACACCACATAAATTACCAAAAAAAACAAACAAAACAAACCAAATACCCACACCCAAAAGCTCACCCAAAACCCACCCCTAACAAATCCCACCACACCCCTCACAAACCAGAAACCCAAAACAATAACCAAAACCAAAAACAAAAAGCCCAACAGCACACCCCACAAACTAACTTCCCACGATCCACCCCACTATACCAAAATACTCACCAAACAAAGGCAAATCACATAAAAAATTAAAAAAAAAAAAACCCCACCCTCCCTCAAAACACGCCCAAAACCAAAAATCACCAAAACACCCCCACACCAAAAAAGACAACAAACCTATCCCAAATCATTAAGCCCAATAACACACCGAAAAAAAACAAAACCCAAATAGAACCATCACACCCCAAAAAAAACACAAACAGCCAAAAAACACCAAAAAACCCCACAAAAAAACCAAAACACCGCCCAAAAAAATCAAACAAACCCACCAACCACAACCAACACCAGAGAACATAGCTCCCACAAATACCAGTGCCAAAAACGAAAAATAAAACACAAAACCAACCCAACCCAACCCAAAAAAACTCACTCCACAAAACCCACACCCAACACAACAAAAAACAAATCACCAACACACCCACAATTTACCTCACAATACATAACTCACACGACCAAAGAACACCCCCTCCAAAAACAACTCAAACCCATTAAACACCACCGACAACAAAATGAAAAAACAAAAAAAAAAACACAAACAACCCCAAACACACCCGCCCCCCTCCCCCCCCCTCAAACCGCCAGTAACGCAAACATCCACAAACAAGACACAACAGCAAAAAACAAACATCCCAATACGGCCATCAAAAAGATAACATGTACAAACACCAGATCCAACACCCACTTTAACCCAACACCCAACATCACCAACAAAACCCCAACAAAACACAACAACCTCCCCAAAACACACACCACGAAAAAAAACCAACAAAAACTAAGACAAAAAACCCCCATACCCCCCGAACCATAAATAAACAAATAATTAACAAACAACGACACAAACCACAACAAATAAAATATACAAAACAAAGAAAAACAAAAAACAAAAATTACAACACATATCACTACCACCCACCAACACTCCCCACACAAACACACCATCAACCACCAACAACCCAAAATCCCAAAACACAACCCACAACAACACAAAACCTAGAAACTACAGCACACCCAACCCAAACTATAATAAACAAAAACACACAACACAAAAAAAACTAACATCAAACCAATTAACACCAACAACACAAAAACAACAAGATCCCAACCACCATAACAAAACAAACAAATCCAACCGCCAGAAAAAATGCAACATTAAACACACAACAGGACAAAAATACCCACAATAAAGACCCCCAAAACAAAAACACAATACAAAAACCACCAAAAGACATACAAAAACAAACAACCCAACAACAACAAAAAACACAAACATACAAAACACAACCCACACAGAACAAACGAAATCCAAAAAAAACCAATAAAACAAAAATCAAAAACAAGCAGCGCAATCCATCACAAACAAAAACACATACACCCAAACAACACACACACCCAAAACCAATCCCAACTAGACCCCAATCCCAAAATAACACAACCAAAACAATCATACCATAGTCTACCACAACTCTATACCCCATTCTAACACCCCCAACAACCCCAAAAGAACAACCAAAAAAAAAAAAAAGAACCCACACCCAACCCACAAAAACTATCGCAGAGCACACCCAAAAAACATGAAACCAAAACAAAATACAAAAAACAACAACACCCAAGAAAACAAACACACAACCTACCCAAACAAAACAAAAATTCCAAAACAACAAACACACCTAAAAAACGCACACACAAAGCCAAAATGACAAACAAACAAATAATAAGCAAAACACAAAGCAAAACTTCCGTAACAAACACAGCCACCCCCAAAAACTCAATGCAACAAAAAAAATCAAAACCAAAAACAGCGACCGAACACACCCCACTCAATTCCACAGCCATAAAACAAAAAAGCCCAAAAAAAAGCCCACAACCTCGAAATCAAAAACCATACCAAAACAAACAAAAAACCACTCACAACAAAATACTACACATCCCCAACACCTCCAATCATAAACACCATTCAAAAAAGCAACATAACAAAAAACAGCACACAAAACAGAACGCCCACCCACACAGAAAAAAATACCCACAATTAAATCCGCACACCCCAAAAAAAAAACATAAAAACACCCCACCCAAAACCAAATTAACACAATCCCAACAACAACAAACACAATCCCGCACCATAACAAAAAAAAAACCTTACGCCAACATAAACCCAAGCTTAAAACAACATAAACAAACAAACCACAAAAAAGAAAAAACAAACACCGTCGACCCCCACCAAGAACCACACACAACACCCCGAACACAAAATCCCAAACAAAAAGAAAGCAACAAGACAAAACCAACAACAAACCAACGCCCACAACCAAACAAACAAATACACGACAAATGAACCTACCCACTCTAACCACAACCAACCCAGTCAATACAAACAAGCAAACAAGACAAAAAACCCAACAGACCTATAAACAAACACAAAAAAACCACCCAAAAAAAACCCACACCCCAGCCCAACACCAACTATATAATCAAAACCACCCTCCCGCACCCATCACAAGCACCCACACCACCCATAACCACATAAATAACAGAACCAAAACAAAGCATCACCCAATAGTAACCAACCTAAACCCAAACCAACCACCCAAACCCAAAGAACTCCAGCAAAAAAAACAACAAACCAACCTACCCAAAAAAACCGACAAACAGACAAACACGTCCACCAACGAAATACACCAACACACCCAACCTCACAATCCAACCAATACCCCATCACAACACCAACACACAAAACCTCAACCCCAATACAATACCCCACACTCAACCAGAACATACCCAACCAACCCACCAAACTATATCCAACAAGTAACAACAAATAAAGAAAAGAAAAACCCCACCCAACATAACCCAAACAACAAATAAAAAATACATAAGCCACGCAACCCACAACACACACAAACATATCACCACAACAAAACCCAACACAACCCAACTCAAACCACAACAGCCCACATACAAATACACACCCAAACACAAACGACCCCACACACCCAACCTTTCCGCACCCAATCTTCTTTTTAACCCTCCCCACCACCCCCTCCCAATCCTCACCCAGCCCCCCGCAATCCCCCCCCCTAACCACCCCCTACCACCCCTACAACCCACCCCGTCCACACAAATCCTAACGGACCATATCGGCAATCCACCCCCCACACATACCCCAAAAACAGCAAACAAGCTAAAACCAGACGTATCCCCTCCCCACTCACACACCCACACCCACGAGGAGGCGGAAAAGCGAGAGATTTAGGTTCACAACAGTTTTAGTTGTTTAGCTTAATTATTGTTTCTTATGAGTTTAGTTATAGCCTAACCGTACTAACTTCAAGTTAGGGTTTCTACCAATTTTGGAAGTATAAAACTGATTAGTACTGTTGTTCGTAACATTAATGATCATCTTGATTTCATTTAGCTAATTGTGCTTTTTAAATTTGCTTTATTTAGAGTTAGTTTATAGCTTATTTAAATTTGTCTAAGTTTAATTAGAGCTTATTATTTGCCTTAGTGAAAAAGTTTTAAGCCGTTTGCCTTTTCTAGCTTTTGGATTCTTGTTCCAAGCTTGTTTTCTTTGCTTATTCTTAAGAGCATGTTAGCTGTCAAAAATTAGTTCCAAATCATTCCTTTATACAATTAAAAAAAACACCAATCATCAAATCGTCTCTCGTTTTTCCATTCTAGCCACGTTGGGACCTAACGACCCGGAAACACTCTATACATCCAGCTTCCCGGTTTTCTGGTCTCGGCGGATTTTGTTCCATTGATAAATATTTAAATTGTAATACATTCACAAAGATATTTTAAGGAGTTTTGGGCGAGTCATGATCATGATGGGTGAAAGCGACCCGTATCTTTAACGGGGCACACAATAATTGAGTAATTTATACAGCCAAGGCGGGTCAATACCATTTTTTCGATTCAGCACTGGACTTATTAAACCGCATAATTTAGCATTATATTAGTCAGTTTAGTTCATGAAATAGCCATACTGAATTTGTGTTTATGAACCAACTTATTGAATTTGCAGCCATGGCAACGCAAAATTACTATAATTAGCAAGGCATGTATTGGTCGTCGGATCATTAAGGGTGAAAGTGATCCGTATCTTGGCGGGACATCACGAGTTCGCGTTTGCAGCCATGGCGGGTCGATACCTCTTTTTCCGGTTCCATGGTTTCTTTAGGCTTATATACAGTTTTTGGACAATGCCTTTTGCGTATGCTCATGTTGTGCTTTGCTGATGGAGAGGTGGGTGAGATGCGGTATGTAACCACGGTATGTGTTTGTGATCTGGGGTATGTGTTTTTGGTGGGCCGTTGGTGTTAGTTTGGTTTTGTGTTACATAGAGTATAATGTAGGCGATGATGATGCTTTTTCTGTTTACGGTGTGTATCTCGCCTAGGTCTGTATCTTGGCTACGCAGTCACATGAGAGTGTGTTTGCAGCCATGGCGGGTACTTGGCACCACTACCGTGTACGTAAATCTGAGCCATGCCGCAACAGTAGCCTTTGCAGATGCTGGTGTTCCAATGCATTGGGCCTCCCAGTAGAATCTGAATCCTTCGCCCACCTTTTGGCATTATAATTAGTTGGCTTTATGTAATCTTTGTTACTCTACTCTCAGCAGATCTCACCAGCAGCTATGTTTGCTCTTTAGTAAAGGTATTTAATAACTCATGAGCCAAGGGGGTTTCCACTGAGGTGAGATCCGATATGTTTTTTAGAGAGAGAGCAAGAGAGATGGAGCGGTGGGTATGTATTTGTGGTTTAGGATAATTTATTAATTTTTCTTGAGAGTCGTGTACTTTGGTAGCGTTTGTACCAAACTAACACTCTCATGCGTTATTTGTTTGCAATTACTAATTTTTAACATTTATAAAACTCGTTCATCTATGGTATACAAATGCACTAACGGGCAGAGAACCCGGTCGTGAATAATGTAGGATTGGTAAGTCCGAGGTCGTCCCAAGAGCTAAGTGTTAGTTATTAATTTGAATTGAAATGGTTTTAAAAGCTGCTTGTTTTGAGAAATGCAAAATAAATTAAATAAGAAAGTATACAGGAAGATTAAATCAAGGGAGAAGAACATACTAGCCTAGCAATTACTTTATTATTGGGAAGATGATGTTTCCTAATGCAATGTCTAATTACCGTTTATTACGGGTGGTTCTAATATCGCTAGGTTCGATTTGTAGTCCTAACCTATAATTCCTACGATCTCAACCCCGTTGTTCACAGAAGTCGGGTATCTAGTTCATAGTCATAAAACCCCCAACTATCCTAAAGACATGTCTAAGTGTTGACAATCCTAATACTCGCAACTAAACCCTCCTAAAAGGATTTCTCGCGCTTTATAAGTGCCTAATCTAATGCAGGTAGTGATAAGGCAACCCCTACACTAAGAAAAGATGTAACCCTATTCCTAGTATCCTAATAAACTGACATTTCAACAGCTTGCGCCTACTAAATAGTTTAAAGGGATCTACACTAACCTCAACACTATCAAAACGCGAGGATCAATCAACAGACAACCAGGATATTCAAATAAACAATAATTAAACCAAGGAACATGCATAATCACAACAAAAAAATACATAACTAGGCTAGCACTTAAGATTCTTAGCCACTCATGCTATATAGATTGTATAAGACATAATGAAAGAAACCATTGATCAATTAAACATTATAATTCTTACAAACTATGCGATGAATGATGAATATAAATGCTGTTAAAAGCTAATCCTCCCTTGAAATGGTGGTGAATAGAACTGAAAAACGTCTCCTAGAGAAGCCTTAGTCATCACCTCTAAGTCTTATCTTCCAAGTATCTCGAATACCAAAAAATAGGACTTGTATTTATGGATTTGTATTAGCTATAGTGTAGCCATAAGTGATGAGCTACACCATAGTTCTTCAATTGCATGTATCCTTCCTTTGATAACAATAACTAAAGCATAACCTAAGGTGAGGAGCAACACCGTAGTTTCTTCAAATGTAAAATTCTTCTCGGGGGCTACGACGTTGTCCCAATGGGTCAACTACGCCGTAGTTCTTCATAATCCAGGATGGCTTGATTTGGTTTAGTATGGGCTACGACGTAGTCTTGTCGATGCAACTACGCCGCAGTTTTCACATAGAGTATTTCCTTTATACATTTCCATCACGCACCCTTTCATTTTCGCGTATTTCCGCTCCAAAGCTCATATTTTCCTAACAACGAAATAGGAAGCATTTAAGTACACATTTCAACATAAATATAATAATTATGATCATTTTATAAGGGATTTTGACATTAAAAAGCATAAACTATTTGATGTTATCACCCTCTTTAATAATGAAATTTAATATGTATAGTCTGACTCTTCGAGTTTGCTGTTGAGACTGTCGTTGTTTTTGTTTAAAATTATGATTTACAGATCAAGTTTGCTTATACTTTTGGCTTATCCTCTTCGATGCCCCGCTTCCTTTTCGTTGCCTCTGTCCATGGCATGCAACAATAGTGGCAGGTGCATGACAATGGTGATAGGCTCATACGCTGCCAAATACCTAAATAAGGTTGCAGCCATAACGGGGTTGTTCACATTTTTTGGGGCCGAGGTGTGTGTGGAAAGGCGGGTAAAGAAAGTTATGCGTGCTTTCTTAAAGTCTGTGATGATAAAATTGAGTGTTTGATGCGTGATTTTGCATAGCCAAACATTTTCCCCTTTGCATTTTTCTTAATGGCAAGCAAAAAAGCAGTTCTTTACCAAATGTTTGTGAGTTTGGCACGTTTTCGGGTGCCGTCATGACGGGGCAGGCTTGCTTAACTTGCAACCATGGCAGACATATTCGTAATTATACTAATGTAATATGTTGACACATCTATTTGTGTCTTGCTTATAGCTGTTTGAAATATGCTTACGGTGTTTTGAAACATTTTTTATAAAACAGTAATGATAACGATTCTAAAAGGCTATGGTGATAAAATTTGAGTATGTCTAAGCGGGTTCGGTTACAGTTTGGATCAAGTGTATCTTGGCAGGACAAGCTTGCTAAGTTTGCAGCCATGGCCGCCATAACCTCTTTCCTTAAAGTTACACAACTCACAAGACTCCATATTTACTATAGTTATCCCTTTCTCACTTCTACAGCTAGCCAAGTCATAGTTAACTGCTTTATGATTTGTACCGATTCTTGAGCAACCTATGAGCGTCTAAAGCATCTAGTCAGATGTTGTACGCGCACATAGGCTGCTCAATAATAAGAACGCGTAAAAGTTGTTTGAACGCTAATTGTGACAGTAGTTAAAAACAGGTTGTGTATTTGTATGACATCCCCTTAACGATTCTAAAGGCTGTAATGGTAAATTTGAGCACGTCTAAGCGAGTTTGGATAATTTTTAGGGTTACACGCATTTTGGCAGGGCAAGCTTGCTAAGTTTGCAGCCATGGTGGCCGTACCCCCTTTTCTGAGTTGCTTACTTATCTAAACCTCATAGCACCAAAATGGATTAGGGAGTGGTATGGTAAATATTGTCGGAAGAGAAGATGGAAGTGGGCTTCAAGAGTAAAGAAAGGTAAATATAAGTTTTTGGGAGATCGTGTACTCTGGTAGTGTCTGAGACCAAAGTAACCCACACTTTCTTAAGCACTATATACAAATATGCTTGCGGCATTTGAAGCAGTTTTATAAGATGACGGTAATGAAAAATGATTTTAAAATGATGTGATGGTAAAATCTGAACATGTCTAAGCGGTTCTAGATAAAGTTGGGATTACAGGCATTTTGGCGTGGTTTGCAGCCATGGTGGCCGTATCCCTTTTTCCCGGTTGCTTACTTATCTGAACCTTATAATATTCCAAGAGCAAGAAAGATTGAAGAAGGTGTGTGTTGAGATGTGTTTTAAAGATAGAAGAGATGTGCATTTTTGGTGTCTTATAAGACCGTAATGATGACGATTCTAAAAGGTTGTGATGATAAAATATGAGCATGTCTAAGCGGGTTGGGTTAAAGTTTGAATTAAGTTCATCTTGGCGGGGCAAGCTTGCTAAGTTTGCAGCCATGGCGGCCATATATTCTTTTCCTGGTTGCTTACTTATTTGAGCCTCATAATATTAGAGTAATAGAATCTCATGTTCGAAAAACTTTCTGCCATGATGTGTTGGTCCATTAAATAGAAGGTGCGATCAGGCAGCAACAGCTGCTTATGCTTTTGGCTTATGGCTTGCACATATTTTGTTCTCATGCTTAAATTGTGTAAAAATCAAAATTAGGTACTGCTTATAGCTGGTTTAAAAAATGTGCTTATACCGGTGTTTTTGGAAGCAGTTTTTAATAAGACGGATCAAATGATAACAATCTAAAAAGGTTCTGATGATTATATCTGATAATGTCTAAATAGGTTCGGTTAAAGTTTGGGCCACGTGTATCTTGGCGAGGCAAGCTTGCTAAGTTTGCAGCCATGGCGGCCGTATCCTCTTTTCCCAGCAAAACTCCATATTTGCTATAGTTATCCCTCTCTCACTACCATCTTCTCTTCCAAAGATATTTACCCTACCACTCCCTCTTCTACTTAGGTGCTTCTCTTACAAGTTTCATATATGCCCCTTTTTTTTTAAACCCCCCACCCCCCAGAACAATAAATAACATCCATTTCCCACTTCTGATTGGAGTATATATAGTGTCATCTTTAGTATGATTTGTGTGTTTTGCACCTCGCCATAAATCATACCAGATTGGTAAGCCTGCTTTTGATCATGCGTTTACTTCTGTTATTTTAAACAGGTTTTATGCATGTTGCTTGATTTATGTTGTTTGTTATTAGAATTGCTACGCTGTTAGGCCATGTTTAGTTATGTTTTTTGGTTAGGGAATTTGCTTAATTGTCATTCCTAATTAAAGTAAATAAACATAATGTTCCAAAAGCTTATTTCCATGGTGTGTTAGTCCATTAAACAAAGAGTATGGGGCAAAGACTTGATAACATTGTTATGCAGCCGTATTTTTTCACAACCACGACACAATCATACATATGTTGTTTATGACAACATGCTAGTTTTTAACGTCACTTTCTGACTCTAATAGTTAACTATGCGTTCAACAAATGTATCAAGCAGACACAAAATTATACGAGGGTTAAATAAGGTTTTTGGATTGTGTTGCTGATTAGCTTTGAACACCAATAAATGGATTGTTTAAAAGTGTCCCCATAGGGGTTTTTTTTTATCCCATTGTCAAGCGTGCCTAGATTAAGAAGATGCCTTCTAATCATAAATGATTAGTTGAACACATAAATGATTTTTAACGTCACTTTCTGACTCTAATAGTTAACTATGCGTTCAAATGATCAAGCAGTCACAAAAATTACGAGGGTTAAATAAGTTTTTGGATTGTGTTGCCTGATTAGTTGAACACATAAATGATTGTTAGAGTGTCATAGTGGTTTTTCCATCTGTCATACATGAACGCCGTGCCTAATAAAGAAGGATGCCTTCTAATCATGCATACGTGAGAGTAACAAACCTATCAATGTAGTTGGTTGTTTACAACTGTGTTCGTTGATCATTCTGTTTACTGTTCTTGATGTCTGACCAATTGCATGCTACTTTGATGATGTGATGATGAAAGAATTGGTTTACAAACTGCCTACCAGTTGCTAGACCATGTTGGGTGCCACCCAGCCGTATCTTTGCGTGGCATCGCTATATTGTGTTTGCAGCCATGGCAGGTAGGGTGCCCTTTTACCCGGTTCCAGAATCGCAACTGTGAGTTAAACTTGATTTTTTATTGTTCTAATGTTTGCTTGATTGGTGTTTTCATCACAATTGGCTTCGTTGGCTTAAGCTTGGCTTGCCTATCCTAGGTTAGCTTTTTATTTTTGCAAATTATAATCCATGATGATACTATGACATTTGTGAGGTCCTTATTGATATTGATGTTTCAAATTAGCACGTATCTTTGCTAGGCAGCACCAACAAAGTAGTGTTTGCAGCCATTGTGTGTCGAACACCTTTTCATGGTCGGATCCGCGCTTTGCAAATCTGAGCCCATTTAAAGTTTAGATATATGTCTTTATTGACCGACTCCCTAGCGTCTATTTCAAGAGTTAAAACAACAAATGATATCGAGGAGTGAAATTATATATCTTTGGGTGTTGACTGCTTACTTGGATGCATGAATGATCTTTCGAGTGTAATAGGGGTTTTGGCACTGTCACGCGTGCTTAAATATAGAAAATAGCTTCTAATTTGGCATACGTGAAAGTGACAAAACCCTTATCGTATTGCCGAATGCTACATTGTGCTTGGTAATCATTGTTTACATCTGATGTCCCACGGATTTCATGCTCCCTTGATAAGGCAGTGATGAATATGAGAGAGTCTGTAGTAGAACTGTGAAAAGTTCATAACTTGGCTAGGCAACCTATTAGGTGTGTAGCCATGACAGACCTACACTCTTTCCCAACTTGAAGGTCTTATTTGAGCGAATCGATCCCTTCTTACAAGAATCAATGTTTTACCGTTCCTTTACAATGTATAAAGCCTGGAAATGATGATAACGGAGGACTGAGCCTTAGTTGTATCTGTTTTATGATGTGTACCAATTTTGAAGCAGCTTATCAAATATCTAGAACATAGAATGAATGCCCCTACGTAGCGAATAAGCTACTCAAGAATAAGTTTGTGCAACAAAGGTTTGGCTTACAATGACAGTCCTTGTCCGAGCCTGTCTTAGATTACTGTTTCACATGTGGAAAAATCATACGCGAGCTATTTTGAATCTTCATCAAGTGTGTCATTCACTTTTTTTGTTATTTTTTTTTCGTTTCTCACCTCTTACAAGACTTTTCATCCAAAGCTGATCTTGGACAGATCTTTGTCAACCTTTCACGTGGGAACCGTTATCCCTGTTAAGTGATAACCTAGACCGAGGAACCCGATTGATGTTTTTGCTTAATAGGGAGACTTGTGCCTACATGAACGGTTCACCAGAAGCTAACTACTATAGTTTAATAACAATGTTTATAGCGACAATTACTACTTACGCACCACGCATGTTCGTTGTTTCTATTAACCCTCAGAATGCGACGGAGACGTTGTTTCATGCTCCACATTAATAGATGCATCGGACCTTACAGAATCCTTTTAGTCGTGGTTTATTTCAATATGATGCGGCAAACGACGGTAAACAATCCATAAACGGATTTGTGTTTTGATACGTTGTATTTGTGTTGCACAGAGAATGAAAAGAAGAAGTCGTGCCACTAAATAGTGTCGCCATCTCTTCTTCCAATTCCTGTTCATACACCAATTTTGCGTATCCAAACAAAAATATATTTATGAATGTTACCACCATTGCCGCCTCAAATCACGATAACGAAAATAGGCCTGGTGCTACATTTAATCGCGTGTTTGTATGTTTGTGAAAACGGTTATAGTCTAGGTAAAATATGCAACCTAGTTCTCTATAACCTTGGCTTTGAATACCAATCTGTAACACACCCAAATTAGGTCGCAGCGAAAATATGTCCGGGAGCGTTACTTCATGAGTACCTTTGCACAATGTAAAACCCAAAATTTGAATTTCATCTCATATTGGCAATTTTGAATATAACCTAAAGTTTATTAATAAGTATTTGAAAATAAAACCTTAGGTTATAATTTTAGGAAATTATAAAGATATAACATAAGGTATTTTGTTTTAAAAAAATATATAAAACTTATATATCTACATATATATGGCCGGCCCATATTTAAAAAAATATATATATTTTTTGTAATTTTGATTATTTTGTATATTTACTTCCTTTTTATAAAAAAAACCTATTTTAAGGGATAAGCATTAAAAGGTTTTAGCAAGTATTTTGTGTAATCTCCTAAAACAATAAAAAGATTTTGTCCCCCTCCTCTCTACCCTTTATAACCGGCCCCCTCTCCCATCATTCTCCATCATTCTCTAAAAAAATTCTCTTCATAATTTTGTGTATTCCTCCATAGAAGCTTCGAGCAAGAAGAAGGTTTAGGTGTTTTGGGTAATCCTTGAAGTTTTGGTGTTCTTGGTGTGGTTTTGATCTTCATTCTTTGATGTATTCTTGGGTTCTTGGTGTTTGATCTTGTACTCCTCCCTCATTCCATAGGTAATTCTTGATTTTGTTTCATTCTTGTTGTCACCATGATTACATATGCAAAAGTTTTCATAAAAACCTAAAAGATTGTAAGAAATAATGTGTTTATGTTCTTGTCAATTTCTCTAGGGTTTAATCTAATTAAAATGGTTAAATTACATGTTATGAAACCCTAAGATGATCATTAAATGTGTTATTAATAAAAACTACAAGATTAGAAACCCTAGGGTTGGTTTTGATGGGTGTTAATTAGGGTTTTCATGGTTAATAATTCTGGGCAGAATTTTAGGTCATGTTCAACGGGGTATATCTTAATGATAAAAATTGGTTTTAACATGATTCTTGAGCCTAAAGTTAAATTCAAAGAGTCTAGTTTCTGGAAAATCCGGCCTCATGTTAATTGGAGGTCGGGAAGGTCGATTTTTAGATTTTATAAGATTAAGTGTCGAATCTGGAATTTCTATCCGAAAAATTCAGTTGTAGTGTTTGATTTTTAATTCGAAAACCGTAAGGAGTTAGCTTCTAAAATTTTATTTGGTAAATATTCATGATATTAGTTACATTCATGATTTTTTTCAGAATTTTCTGAATTGTCTAAGTATGGTAAATACGCGTCAACTTTTCAAAGGTTCTGCCAGGTCAAAATTCGGGTCAGTTTTGGGTAACAAGGGTCAAAGGGATACTTAAACATGGAAATAAATTAAACCAATGATCATGGGTGTATTAGACATATGTAGGAACCTCTGTAATTTTTGGTTGGTAAAAAAAAAAAAAAAATTTTTTTAGAAGATGTTTTTATAGGTCATTTATGTATGGGAAACTTACCTTGAATAGTAGTCAAAATCTGAAATTTTTGGAAACCTTAATTAGGTCAAGTAAACTTTATTTATGGTAAGATCAAATGTAAAACTACTTAAAAAAAGATATGTAATATATGGTAATCATGGTTCTTGTAGATTCGGTGAAGGTGTTGTGATCTCTTGCTTTTGTGTTCATTTCTCTCCGATTGCTTATTCGTTAAGGTACAGATATTCCGTCCTTTTAGTAAGGACACTTCATTCTCTTTTGTTTGGCTACTTGATCTATTTGATATTCGTTTGATATTCCTTTGATTTGCTATCCGTAATCATGACTCGTTTGATGTTGACAATCCGTTTGATTCGATATTCGTTTGTATGAATCTGTTGGTTCTTGTTTGGAATATGCTACTAGATTCGTTTCCATATTTGGATTATTTGAAACTTGATCATTGTTATCTTTTGCCTATCTCTTTGCCCGAGCTATTTGTATCTAGTCATGGAGGTACCATGACCATGTCATTGATGCACCAATAGCATGACACTATCTGTGGCGGTGTGATTAGTCCACATCGTTCCCTTTTGTATGTGCACGTATTATGATTTGATTATATATGTTCGTATACTCGCCATAGTGCTTGTATATGGATATAACTTTGTTCGGCAGGGAGCGTATGGTTGCATCCTAGGTACTTTGTTTCGTTCAGTTTAGGTGAATGGTTGTGTGTGTGCAATACACCCCATATCACATTTGGTACACAGGAGGAGCTTGCCTGTGTACATTTGATTATGATTATTTGATTATTTGTTTAGGGTCTATTCATGTATCATATTTAGATATTTGTTTGGGCTCGCGTGCATTCCTTTGATTACTCCTATCATATTCATTGATCTATATATATCGTTTGGAATTTGTTTGGCAAGTTCTCGATATTCATTTCGTTCAAACCTTCATTTTATTTCCATTATTATTATTATTATATCTGTTCACTGAGCGTTAGCTCAGCCGCGTTTTTTTTTCCTGCGACAGGTACTAAGCGAGAAGCTGAGATATGAGTGTTGAGAGTATGAGCTTTTAGAGGACCCACCTTTAGAAGAACCCTTTTTATTTGGATTTATGTTTTAAGACCTTTCCTTTTGAAGATTTCTTTCATTTGACTTTATTGGAATTTAATATTGTTGGAAGCCATTTTATTTTATGACTTGGTATTTTGATTAATAAAGTCTTCCGCTTGCTTTTATATATGTTCTGATTAGACACCATAACGTGATGTTTTGTCTCTTTATTGGAGCGGGGTGTTACAATTATGGTATCAAAGCCAGGTTGATCCTGTAAAACCTAGGTTATGACCTGTGAGGATTAGATAGACATTAGGCTTCCTTTCGTATTTTGATATGATCGCTTCCTTTCGTATTTTGATCTTAACT